>WWET01002043.1:278049-296073 GCA_011038615.1 Limnodynastes dumerilii
ATAAAATCTCTGTGCTTCTTGTAGTATTTGGCATACATTGTCTGTCCATAATTCATTGTGAATGTTTTATATATTGAGGGCACATTTTTCATGGGGATCGGTGAATCTATACTGCATTCAAGCTGAACTTAATATGTGCAAACAAACTGAACTTCAAGGTTCAATAAACCAAGCAAAAGAATCAGTTTATATTTTTGCAGTTTGTAGCACATATTATATTCCTCCATGGTATTTCTTTATTTTAAGTAAGAATAAAAAATATAACATTTTCATAAAAAAAATTGAATTTCCCATATCAAGCATTTTTTAGCAATAATTTAGGATCAGCAGCAAATGAAATTGGAATCCAGTTCCCTTACATATATATTTTTGTGTATTGGTCACAGGTATATAAAATGTTAAATGTTTCTTTCTTTAGCTCACACATCTCCCAGCACAGAGCAATCTTTGGCAGGCAGCCAACCAATCTCTGCTTCCTAATAAAGCTCTGATTCCATCTGCTTCTGCACTGCAATAGATTCCACTTCAGGTCAAAAGCAGAGAGCCAGAAGTATTAACATTACACTAATCTGTAAAGACATTTTCACTAGGCTAGATAGGATAATGTTACACACAGCTTTAAAAGCTTCAAGGATAAGGAACAGCAGTAATTGTCACAGGAAAATATGCAGTGCCTGGCTTTTGATAAATCTCTCCAAATGGCAATAAATTTGTACTTGTCAAAAACAAACAAAGAAAAAATATGACTAATAAGACAAGATAGTCTTTGATAGCTAATGCATGAAGAGACCTACAGCCAAATCTTTTTCAAGTGTCTTTTTTTTTAAATATAATTAAGCTTATGGAGTTTAATAAAGCAGAATTTAGACTGTATTGCACTAAACTCAATGTGTTCTTTTATTTATTGATCCTTAATTATTTTACATTTTCCCTCTTGCATTATTTCTGTTTTCTAAATTTACATACAAACGAGCATATTCTTTTTTTATTTTTTTATTTATTTAAACAGACCAGAGATGGCATTTCCAAAATTGAAATATTGTCAGCTGTATTCAGATATAGATTTCTTAGGCATACATACATAATTAATAGCTGTGACCTTGTTATCAACTGTTCTGGAAAAAGGAAATAGCTTAATAGGAAGATGATATTCTGTAAATCACAGGCAGTGTTTGAGCACATTATGCCAACCATAGTGAATCAGTTACATTTTCCAAATTATTGATACAAATAAGACTCATTAAGCAGTTCAACAATTACAATGTGTAGCAAGCAATGAACTGCAGTGTATTCCCATTCAACACAATTCTAACAGATTATTTCTCCTTGGCTTGCCTGTAGATATTATAGTGCTGTGAGGTTATTCCCAGACATATATTTGCTTGTGCGGTTTTCACAGAATGTCAGTTTTCATTTGTAAAATAAATATACATAAAGTATCCCTTTTGCTTTACAGCATATTAAAATTCACAACACATGAATGTGCAAACCCCTAGGCATAACAAAAGCCATTAAGAAGTACATATTGAAAGCCATCATGTATAAAAATTCAATTTAGATTGCTTCATTTTCTTTCCAATTGCAAAGGAAAGAAAAAATATTTGGCCTCTAATGAGCCATCTGAAAACTTACCAAATTATAAAGCTTATCATTATTTTAATGCAGTGTGGTATATTTAGGTTAATGTACTTTTATCAAACAAATACTTTTTTTTTTAGATGAAAGATAATTATAGGAAGATCAGCACTGACATTCACTTTCATATAGTGCTAACATTTTTTTCTTTATTATTTGGCTTCTTTGTGCTAAACAAGATATGCAGTAATTGTTTTAAACATTTGACATTTGTCTGCAATATAATGTTTAAAGTCTAATTAAAGAGTGGCAAAGGGAGAAGAAAATCCTAAGTGTAAATTTGAAGTTAGGATAATAAACGTCACATCTGAAGTAAAATATACTGACGTAGTAAACTGGGGGCCGGGTATGCTTGATGGTATGTAAGCACCAGCTGCCGGATCCAAAACTAAGTAAGACAGGTTACTTATGTAAGGTAGTTCCATAAGTCCTCTGTGTGGAACCATCTGCACATGCGTGCGCCAAATGTTCCAACAGTGTAAGTATTAACATATGTAACTAAGTTACATACATACATATATTAAGTTACATACATTTGTATATTACTACTGTACTAGCCAGTAATAATGAAGTCAGGCCGACCATGCTGGCCAGGAGGTGGACTGGCCTCACACTACTGACCGGAGCTTTCTTTTTTTGCATGGGTCTCCTGCCTGCCAATCAGTACAGAGACTGACAGGAGGTCTTTGCAGCCAATCAACTGCAAGGGCCTCCTGCCAATCTCTGCTGCATCTCCCTCTTCTGTCAGGATCGTCAGTCCCAAAAGGAGAGGTGATACCGCCACCTTTTCCAAGTGGAAAATCATCCCGTTTATTGAACCACCTCCTGATGGGAACCAAAATCTGCATTGTGTAAAGCCAACATTATTGGATTATTGGTTATAAACTAAATTTGTTTAATATAATTTTAACACTAAATTATTTATAGAGGTAATTTTTTTTTTTTTTTTAGGTATGTAAAATAACATCTGGAGGAGGAAAACCCAGGAATTATGGTTGGCACTGAAGACTGAATTGGACAACTAAATGACTTATAGTAAAACTTAAATAACAAATCTTGATGAAAACAAAACAAACTATAACAAAATATAAACACAACTCCCCCTCCACCCCCAAGAAAATCCATCTAAAACCACAAAAAGAGTAGACTAATTATAGTTCTGATTCCTAAGACCTGTGTGTTCCTGCAATAAAAGACATCACTAAATGACAGCAGACTGTGGTTGCAGTTAGTCTCTGCACTTTAAATCTAGGCATCTCTAATTGATAGTTAGATGGAACAGTAATTTTAGGTCGTTTTAACATTTACAGTTATGTGCACTTAATTTTGCATATTTTCATGTTACTGGATTTAAATGACCCTTAGTGCTTTCTATACGACAAATGCTTTAAATCTACAGATACAACGAATGTTTGCTTTAAGTGTAATGAACATGGAATATTGACTGTAATAAGTAACCAATAAGCCCTAATAAACTTGATTGATTGACTGTTGTGAGCAATTGTGCTAACAGTAATTATCCATAGGAAGATCTGCATTCTCTGAATGGTATATACAACTAATAGTAAAGAGGTTGGAAGTTATTTATTGTGGAATGTCAACATAATATGGTCATTAAAAAAAAGGTTAAAAAAAAAAAAAAGAAAGCACATGGGATGTAATAGCAGTTGTGTGTCAGAGAAAAAAAGCTTTGTTGCTCAAATGTAACCGACCCCCAATGACTTTAACACTCAGCCGTTCCAAATGCTTTACATTCTAATCACTGCACTTAGCATCTGTCCCTGACAGGCAGCTTGTTCAATCTAGCAGATAACAAATGTGCTGTGATGATAGTTAAGCCTACCCTTTCCACATACACAGGAGCTGTGTTGTTTCATTTCTGTGATTTAACAGGCTGAATGAGCACAAACAATAAGTGTCTCAGTTCTATAACATCTTCACCTGTTCAAATAAACTATGTTGAATCAAAGCAGAAATTATTTTAAACCAATTTAAACAGCAAGCCTGCTGTTTTCAGAATAAGGTTAAATGGATATTTAGGTGTGGCAATAACACTGAACTGACTAGAAATGAGACACAAATCCAGGAACTGGAAATCCAGGAAATGGATTTCTATACAGTGCTATTTATTTATTTATTAACAGGTTTTTATGTGGTGCCAGCAGATTACATAGCGCTTTACAGTTTTAAAAATCATTATAACAAGACTGTGTGGTAATAGACAGAACCGTGTGGGTAAGAGGGCCCTGTATGTAATCTTACATTCTATGGGACATTGGGGATTGATACATTAGTGCAAGTGCTAAGGTAAAAGTGCTCAGTGTTCTGTATGAATCAGTCACACAGCATTGTTAGTAGCTAGCATGAGGGTAATTTTAGTATGGAAAGTCAAGTTTTAAAGTTGTTTTTATCATTTAACAAAAAGGTAAACCGGATAGCAAAGTGGTTTTAAATGGGGTAGACAAGTATTAAGAAGTAGGCTATGTAAATTGGTTGTATGAAGAGATGAATTATAAGGGAGCGCTTGAAAGTTTGGAAAGTAGAGAATAGTCTTAGTGGGCAAGAAAGGTTATTCCAGAGAGGGAATGCAGCACAGGAGAAGTCCTGTAACCTGAAAGCGGGTGCCTCGACCAGGCCGCAGAGTCTAACTAAGGCCCAGTTTTCACTAGAGCCCCTGATGGTGTGGAAAGACTGAGATGAAGGATACCTGGCAAGTTGTGCCCCCAGGTGGCGACACCCGGAGAGGAAACGGAAACAAAGGTGGAAAGAACGGAGAGTGGAGAAGAAGGAAAGTGAGAGCAGGAACAAGAAAAGAGAGCTAGAAAGGACTAGCTCTAACAAATAACACAGAGAGACAGATGGGGTGAACGGGGGCAGGCGTGCAAACACGCACAGAGGAGACACAACCGAAGTGCCACACAATCTCAGCCAGAGGTACAGGCTAGGCAGGGACAGGAAGAGACACAGAAAAACAGGTAGGAGAGAGGCAAGGGTTTAACTGGAGCAAGGGCACTCAGAGATCGCAAAAAAAAAATGTGCAAGGCAGAGAACATAATCAATTGCAATAACCAGTGTGGGAGATGATTAATGCATAATTGAGAGTTTTGGCAGAGTCTTGTGTGAGATATTTGTGTATTCTGGAAAATTATTTTAGATGCAAGTAACAAGTTTTAGAAACAGTTTGTATGTGGGGACAAAGAACAGTTCATAGTCAAGGGTGACACCTAAGCATTGAGTTTTATGAGCAGGTTTAATTGCTGTCAACTGAGATGGAGAGGTTGCAGGAAATATTATTATTAGCTCTGTTTTTGAGAGATTGAGTTTGAGATGACAGGAGGACATGCAAAATAAAATGGCAGAGACATTAAGTTACAAAGTTGGCGAGAGATTAGGAGTCGATATGTAGATTTCATAGTTGTCCAAAGGAAGTGGTATAGATAGAAAAGAGCAATGGACCCAACACTCAGTCTTGTGGTACTCCAACAGATAGGGGAATAGCAGAGGAGGTAGATCTAAAATGAGCGAATAGACAAGTAGAATGTGAACAAAATAAAAGCCATGTCCTGAATACCTAGGTATTGTAACATTTGTATGAGTAGAGAGTGGTCAGCAGTATCAAAAGCAGCAGAAAGATCCAGTAGGATTAAAAGAGAGTAGGGACCCTTAGATTTAGCAGCGATTAAGTCATTGACCAAATTCAATTTGGGCATGAAAGCCTGACTGAAGAGGATCCAGAAGATCATGTGAGGAATGGAAGTGAGTGTAGGCAAGTCTCTCAAGTAACTTTGAAGGGCATGGGAGCTGGGAAATAGGTTGATAATTTGAGGGAGAGTTGGGATCAGTTTTATTTTTCAGAATTGAAGTGATTATTGAATGCTTAAAGACGGGAAGATACCAGTAGAGAGAGAAAGATTGCAGACTGTAGTTAGGGTTGGAATAAGCACAGAAGACAGACATTGACTGACTTGTGAAGGTACTGCATCAAGAGGACAGGTAGCAGAGTTGGAAGATAAGAAAACTTCCTCTTTATCTGTGGGTTGGAATGATGACATGGGGCCTGATCCAGAGCTACGAAATTGGCCGATTTCGAGCGAGCGTACGACCGTTTTTTGCGTATTTTCGTACGAAAATTCGCACTGCGCATGCCCAGTATGACAGCTTCCTGTCGGCTGGACGACATGAGCGTATAGCGTTCGTATGGTGTGCGAATTTTTCGCTCGAGGGGCGTGCGTTCAGTACGACGGTCGGCTGGGCGCTCGTTTTACAACAGGGAGGCGGGGATAGCCATTTAAATTGTACAGTATGGGCGTGCTAAGGCCGTACGAATTTCGTATTATGTGCGAAAATTCGTACGGCCGACGGTAGTACCCAGTGTAGGGTATAGCCGCCGTAAGCAGGGACTTTACAATGGGAGTGTTAGGGGCGTGCATGTTTTTTTCGCACGGTCGAACGTACGCATTCGCCCGCCGTGCAAATTTTCGTAGCGCTGGATCAGGCCCATGGTGCCAGAATGCTTAGGAAAGCATTACAAGACAGCAAAACTTTTGCGGGATAGTTTTCTAAGCTTTAGTGTTCCCTTAGTGTGACATGGCTGGCGTTGAGGTTGTTGTGGCATGAGTTGTAGCTGCAGCAACTTCATCAAGGGAAGATGCTAGGGTTTTGTTAAGGTGAGATACTGCCATATCAGAAGAGTAGAAATTACAAACCGTAGAAAGTTGTTGTTGCACAGATTGAGAAAGTTGAATAATATTTATGGCATTAAGATTTTTATGGGTGTGAGAAGGTTTTGTAGTATTAGACATCAAAGTAGTAGAGCTAGTGTGATGGCCTGAGATAGGGTGAGGAGAGTTAGTAAGATCAGAGATTGAGCATAGTTTAGAGAATACAAGATCAATGCAATTGCCATCCTTATGAGTTGAAGAATCACTACCCTGCGAGAGGATAAGAAATGAGGTTAGAGAAAAAGCTTATTGTTAATGGGGATGTAAAAATCACCTAGAAAAATTGCAGGCATATCTGAAGATAAGAAATGGGGGAGCCATGCAGAGTAGTGTTGTAGAAATATTTGCCAAGGTGCATTGGGGGGGGGGGGGGGAAAAAAAANAGGGGGGTGGGGGGGGGGGAATAGATCACAGCCACAATATGAGAGGATCAAGAATAGAAGTTTGTTTGTTGCAGACAGAGCGTGAATTCGATAAGGCACATTTTAAGGATTTTGTGAGAGGTTGGGGATAGGTGTTTAAGGTTTGCAGAGTTTCTGTAATGTCCTGAATGTGTCTGATTTGTATGATGAGGACTCAGATTTGGAGATATATCACCATCTAACAGAAGAAGAGAAAGGTATAGAAGAGGATTGTGTGTGGTCTAGGATCAGTTATATTGTGGCAACCATTATATTATAGATAAACATTTAAGGTATGAAAAGATTTAATGTGTGTTAATTAATGGATTGTAGGACAGAGCAGGGCCAATATAGATAGAGGGATGTGAAAGAGGGAGAGTAATAGATTATATATATTTGTAATGTTATAAATATATATTTAAAATGTTATGTTTTATGATTTGTAAAAAGCTAATAGTCAATAATGATTACACAGATGGACCACGTTTTACATAGCATTTTTAAACTCTATGGACCTGATCCAGATTTAAGTGCGATTTCCACAGAGTTGGTCTGCACACTAGAATCTAGTGCATTCCCATCATTACCCCCTCTTGTGTGTGGATATTAGATGACTTCTGTGTCCATAACCCCACTTTAACCTTTCTGCACCCATCACTGCCATCATTAGTTCTGGATTCAGTCCTATGGCTAAACATTCTTGTACCTGTCTATACTTTTAAGATGTTGCAATGCGTGTGGTAGTTCTCTTCTAGAACTTAAGATATTAATTTTTAATAGAGGATAGTTGCAGGGTGACCCACTTCTTTAATCTATGAGATGTCTTTCCGATATAAGTTTTAGGACAAGTACAAATGACATAATCCACATAACAACTGTCATAAATCCCTTTATTGAGGTTGTATTTTTGTCAAATATTAGGACGTGTAAACGTTTCAACTGATATATCCACAACATCTAAATGCCCCACCCCTCAAGGAAAGGCAATTTGAAGATTGCATGGGAAAAATGTAATATATGGACCAATTGATCCTTCAAATAAGGATTTCGTATATAGCCAATCAACTGAGAAGATTGTAACAAAAAACAAAATGAAATCTGTTCTGTACAGACAGGTTTGTAGGAGGGGATCTAATGACCAATCATTGGTTAGCAGCACCTTTTATAGGGCTGGCAGCTCAGTAGCTGGCTGCCTGTTATAGCGTCAGGTTATGCGCTTTCTTGTCTTTTCTGTCTCTGTAATATTATTATATCCCTGCTATTCTGAGTGCCGTAGTCCTCTTTCCAGTCCCAGTGTTTCTCTGTATCCTGCCTTTGTGTGCTCTCCTCTAGTCTCTGTCCCACCTTGACTCTGGTATTTTGCAAATTAACCCCTTCCTGCCTCAAGTGTGCTTGTTTGCTGCTTCTTTGAGTAAGAGCCCTTGTTTGTTTTATCATATGTCTGTCCCTCTGGCTTTTTCCATCTTGACTCTGAACTCATTATGACTTTTCATCTGCCATTGTGGGTCCTTTTATGTTCTGCCTGTTTTCAGGCTTCCTAGCTCACGACTTAGTGGCGAGAGTAACTCCTGGTTGGCAGTATTTTTGACTAAAAGGAAGTGCTGTCCAGGAGTAGCGATCTGTTGGCCGGCAGCAGCCAAGCCTATCCCCACAATCAGGGGCTCTAGTGAAGACCAAGCTGCTATTTAGACTCCACACCCTGTAACAAGGAGTTTCTTGAACTCAGATGATGAAATCAAAGAATAAATGGCTTCGATCTCTGCTTGATGCTGGATATTTGTATATAAACTTGACAAATCAAGTGTAACTAAGAAACAATCATCACTGGGTCTATTAAGCCGATTCAACCGAGCCCAAATTTTTTTTTTTTATCATTGATGTAACTGGAAGTACACTATATGGGCAAAAGTATTTGGCCACACCTGTTAAGTATTGAATTCTGGTATTTTAATCAGACCCATTGCCACATGTGTATAAAATCAAGCAATTAGCTTCTTTATTTCCATAATGGCTTATTCTGAAGAGCTCAGTGATTGCAAGCGTGGTACCGTAATAGGATGCCACATTTCCATTAAGTCGATTTGTGAAATTTTATTCCTGCTAGATGTTCTACAGTCAACTGTACAGAGCATCCTGGAAGTATTCACAGTGCTTCACTTTTTCCACATTGTTATGTTACAACCTTATTTAAAAATGGAATAAATTCTACACACAATACCCCATCATGACAACGTGAAAAAGATTTATGGAGATTTTTGCTAATTTATTGAAAATCAAAAACTAAGAAATCACATGTACATAAGTACTCACAGCCTTTGCCATGAAGAAATTGAGCTCAGGTGCATCCTATTTCCACTGATCATCCATAAGATGTTCCTACAGCTTAATTGGAGTCCACCTGTGGTAAATTCTGTTGATTGGACATGCTTTGGAAAGGCACACACCTGTCTATATAAGGTCCCACACTTGACAGTGCATTGTCAGAGCACTAACCAAGCATGAAGTCAATGGAATTATCTGTAGACCTCCAAGACATGATTGTCTCGAGGCACAAATCTGGGGAAGGGTATAAAAAATATCTGCTGCTTTGAAGGTTCCAATGGGCACAGTGGCCTCCATAATCCGTAAATGGAAGAAGTTCAGAACCATCAGGACTCTGCCTAGAGCTGGCCAGCCATCTAAACTGAGCAATTGGGCCCTAGTCAGAGAGGTGATCAAGAACCCAGTGGTCACTCTGTCAGGTCTACAGCATTCCACTGTGGAGATAGGAGAACCTTCCAGAAAGACAAACTTCTCTCCAGCAATCCACCAATCAGGCCTGTATGGTAGAGTGGCCAACTGCCGCTGTCATTAATGTAAGCACAAAAACTGTGCAGCAAGAGCTTAATGGAATGCTAAGCATCAGATGGAATGGTGTAAAATACACTGAAACTGGACTGTGGAGCAGTGGAGAAACTGTTCTGTGGTGGGATAAATCACGCTTGTCTATTTGGCAGTCCATAATGTCTGGGTTTGTGGCAGAGTGTTACCTGCCTGACTGCATTATGGCAACTGTGAAGTTTGGTGGAGGAAGGATAATGGTATGGGGCTGTTTTTTAGGGTTTGGGCTAAGCACCTTGGGGTAGATCCAGAACTACGTTTGCCGTACGTTTATTCGCGTAGCGTATTTTCGTGTGCGTAAATTCATTACACTCCCCTCGGCACACCCCTTGAACGTACGTATTTTCTCAAGATACGCTTTCCAAACCCTACCTTAACTTTTGCCAACGTAACCGCAGTCATACGCACACGTACGTATGGGCTAGACGAATTTACGCAGCTAAGCACGCCCATACTGTACACTTTAAATACCACCCCCCGCCTACTTCACGTATTTTAAATACACGCCTAATTAACGTATTTCAGATGTATTTTGGAGTAACCTAAAATTGGCACGCCCACACGTAAGTATTTACGTGTCACATACGTGAATGGCCCATACGTTCACAATTACGCTACGTTACGGAGCGTATTTTCTATGGTGCGCATGCGCAGTACTTACCAAAAGGCGATTTTTCGTCTCCGCCAAGCCTAAATTCGCTCAGAAGCGTTGTTTTGGATCAGGCCCCTTATCTCCAGTGCAGGACAATCTTAATGCTTCAGCATACAAAGTCATTTTGGACAATGCTATGCTTCCAATTTTGTGCCAACAGTTTAGGGAGGGCCCTTTTTTATTCCAACATGACTGCACAAAGCAAGGACTATAAAGACATGGGGGTAGATCCAGAACTACGTGTGACCGTACGTATATTCGCGGAGCGTATTTTCGTACACGTAAGTTCGCTACACTCCCCTCGGCACACCCCTTGCACGGACGTATTTTGTCAAAATACGCTACCCAAACCCTACCTTAACTTTTCCAAACGTAACAGCATACGTCCGCTAACGGACGTCCTGACTACACGAACGTACGCAGCTTAGCACGCCCATACTGTACACTTTAAATACCACCCCCCGCCTACTTCACGTAAAACACACGTATTGTTGACAAACGTAAAATTGGCACGCCCACACGTAAGTATTTACGTGAGACATACGTGAATCACCCATACGTTCTAAATTACGCTACGTGAATGTGCGCATTTTCTATGGTGCGCATGCACAGTGCGTTCTAATCTGCAAATTTACGTCTCCGCCACACGTAAAATCGCGGAAATGCATAGTTCTGGATCTGCCCCATGGTTTGATATGTTCGGTGTAGAATAACTTGACTGCCCCGCACATAGCCCTGAGCCCATAGAACACTTTTAAGATAAACTGGAAGGGAGATTGCAAACCAGGTCTTATCATCCAACATCAGTGCCTGACCTCATAAAAGCTTTACACAATAAATGGGCACAAATTCCCACAGTCACACTCCAATATCAGTGGAAAACTTTACAAGAACAATAGAAGCTGTTATAGCCAACTCCATATTAAAGTATATGTATTTGAATACAATGGGCCAGATCCAGAGCTACGTTTCCATTACATTTTTACGCTAGCGTATTTACTATGCACTCCGCTAGGCACTTCCCTCAGTCGTACATACTTTTGCTGTTTTATGCTTGCCAAACCCTATCTTAACTTTTCAAAGCGTAACTCCTGTGGCCGTAATGGCTGCACGTGCTTAAGCACGCCCATACTGTATGATTTAAATGCCTACCCCCGTCTTCGAAGTGTAATTATGGGTGTCGTATGGCTGGCACGCTCCTTCTTTCATAGCTACACTCTTGATACTAGGATGTTACGTACGTTCAGAGTTACGTGGCGTAACATCTGCCGTGCGCATGCGCAGTACCTACAAAATAGCGTTTTTACGTCTCTGGCTAGCGTAAATACGCTAGCGGACGTAGCTCTGGATTTGACCCAATGTCATTACTGTCCCTGTGACCAAAAGAAATAATTGGCCTCCCAGGGGGATTCTCAGGTGTCTTGTGCACTTTGGTAATACATAGATAATATCGATTTTGGGTTTAACTTGTTTAAAAAATGTCACAGTATCTTCCATAAATCAACTATGGAAAAGAACTTGTCCAATATTTCATATAATACCTTTTTTAAATTAAATTATACGATCAAATGTGAATGTTTTATAACATGTTGCTTCAGAGAGCAATCTTGTGACCTCATCAGTATACATGGTTTTGTTAAGCATTACTATAGCACCTCCCTTATCCACAGGCCAGAGCACAATAAGGGATTTGTTAGGTAAAGATTGCACAGCTATTTCTTCCTCAAATGATGAATTTGAGCGTCATATTTTCCCTGCATGGCAATGAGACCAAACATCACTTTTTACCAACTGCATGAAAGTTTCCATGGAGGCATTCGTTAATGGGGGGTCAAACCTAGAACTGGGTCTAAATACATCTTGTCGCCTATTGGCTATTTGTTTATTGACAAAAAAATCTTTCAACCTTGTCTCTGAAATTTGAACAGTTTTAATTTAATATTATATTATATATTATATATATTATTGGTCTATAAGTCTTGGCAAATGATAACACGGTTTTTAATATACTCATTTCAGTAATAGTAGGAGTATAATCAGAGACAATAAAGCACTATATTCTGCATCCTGGTTGAACTTTTCTCAGATTTGCAGATTTGTTTCTGCACTTACCCCTTCTCTGAGATTTAAATTAGATTTGCTGCATGTGTGTATCCTTTCTCTTATAAAAGAACTGCCTTGTGAGGTAGATCTACTAGGGCCATCAGAATCACTCTGAGAAGTTTGTGAATCTAAATCTGTGAAGGACCTATCCCTAATATGCTGTTTAAATCGCCTTAGGGCAATTCTTACTCAAGAGTCTGGGGGCCGGATTTACAGATACAAATTTTTTAGGATCAGAATAACTGCGCATGTGTAGTAACTTTATAGTTACTTGGCATTTAGGTAGGGAAGTCCATTAGGCATGGATTTCTAAATCGTACTTAGTGACATACATACAGAGGGGCGTGGTTGTCTTCCGTACGTGCAAAGTTAAGTTAAGTGGGTGGGAAGAAGCATTTATATGACCTTTTGAGGGTGCGGTTAGTAATGTACGCACGTATCTAAGCAACTTAGGCACCTAAATATGCCCGTAGAGTTAAGGGTGCCCTGTGGAGGCGTAAGTCACCAAAAATCCGTCCGTACAAGGGTATATACTTTCCCATCCTTATAGTCCTCTTGAAACTGAAAAATAGATATCCTGAGATGTCAACTAAATGTGAATGACAGTGTAGAAGAAACGCATCAACCAGGCAATAATTGCCAAGCTAGAAAAAGGGTATGTAGTGAATGTGGCTCTTGACAGACATTGGTCTTGTTTAAACAATATTTCACAATTCAAATGAGCCAGAGCTTGAAACACCCAAACTGTTTTCAATGCCTGACCTAACAAATAAACCACTTTTTTGACATGCATTTCATCTTGGCCATTGTCTATACAACAATTACAAAGGAAGAAGTAGACATTACAGCGGTCAATCTCAGAGACGCCATCTTAGTTGGTAAAAATAAAACCAGTAAAATAGAAAGGGGGGAATGTGGTCTTACTACCCATATAATTTCTCTGTATGCCCCATAATTCGGGGTACAATCCCAGGAGCTGCTAAAAGTTTGCAACCCAAATTCTATCACTGGATGTCATTTTGTGCAGTAGCACAGTTTGGAAATATTAGTGACCCTTAATAGCTTTAAATAAATATAACTTTCTTATTTTTTATCCAGTGGTGCCCTCACTTTGAACCTGATTTACACTAAGGGCCTCATTCACTAAACGCGATTTTACTAAAATCACGTGATTTTGAGCTTCAAAATTGCCAAAGGCAATTCACTAAGCTAAAAATCACGTGATTTTAGTAATTTTTTAATCGCGGGTCCGAAAATCACGGTCCCGACTTTTTTCTATTACAAACATACAATGGGGTAGATCCTGAACAACGTTTGCATTACGTTTGTTCGCGTAGCGAATTTTCGCGTACGTAAATTCGTTGCATAGTCGACTACTAGTGCACAGAAGCAATTTTCTTACAGGTACGCATCTAAGAAGTCACAGATTCTTAGGTCTAATTTCGGTCCAGTATATTTAGACATTGTAATATCATCATATCAACACTGTCAGATATAGTTAAGTCAACATGTTAAACCTGAAATCCATTTAGTGCTGGTAGGATAACTTTCAACCATTACACCCCATTTTATGCAATAATTTATATTCCTGAATATATGATTTTCTTTTGAATACATTTCATTGTCAGTAAATGCTATGACCTTTTTGCCAAAGTACATGTGTTTTTATTGTTAAGTATTAGGTTATGATTAAGTATTATGCAGAGGAGAGATTATAAATGTATGGGCAACTTTAAAGGTCGCTAATCTACAACAGCAGTAATCTTTTATTTATTTTTTTTGTTCTCCAAAAGACTAACTGTGGGATGTTTCAGTAATCTTTATATTGTTTTCTTCTCTTTTTAGTTGCAGAACAGCTGTAGGTCATCAGTGCTTGTTTATTTATTACTGTAGTAATCAGTCTATATAGGTTATGTATCTTTATATTTTAAATTGGGTACACACTAAACAGTTATCAGGCCCGATCAACTGTGTGTGTCTGCATGCTAATGCCGATTATGGGTCGGGTGCATGTTGGCTAGTTACAAAGGGCCTGATTCACACTTAAGAAGCTTCTGCTTTTTAAGTGCGTATTTTGCCGAAATGACCTACTGCGCATGCATAGTAGGTCATTTACGCTATCTACGTAGCAGATCGGTACGTAGATAGCGTAGGTGCGGTCTTTAAAAACCGCACGCTGTCATTTACGCAGAAAGAGGCGGCGTTTTGCCACCTCAGGGTGTTTTTAGGAAGAGCTGGGAGGGAGGGAGTATTTTGATTAGCTGGGGAGGGCGGGGAGAGACATAAGGTAGTCCTATGGCACTCGCAAGTGCCATAAGGTACCTAAAAACGGGGGCAGGTTGGGGGCTGGAAGAGAGAGGTGCGCATCTGCCCGCACCTAACTCACTCTTAGGGCCTCATTCACTAAACGCGATTTGGCCCAAATCACGTGATTTTGAGCTTAAAAATCGCCAATTGCGATTCACTAAGCCAAAAATCACGTGATTTTAAGAATTTTGAGATCGCGGGTCCGCAAATCGCGGTCCCGACATTTTTGTATTAGAAACATAGAATGTTTCTAATTCACTAAATGCGATTTCACCGAATCGCGGTGAAATCGCATTGAAATCACAAGACATAAAATCGCATCTCTAGAGATGCGATTTTATGTCTTGTGATTTCAATGCGATTTCACCGCGATTCGGTGAAATCGTATTTAGTGAATTAGAAACATTCTATGTTTCTAATACAAAAATGTCGGGACCGCGATTTGCGGACCCGCGATCTCAAAATTCTTAAAATCACGTGATTTTTGGCTTAGTGAATCGCAATTGGCGATTTTTAAGCTCAAAATCACGTGATTTGGGCCAAATCGCGTTTAGTGAATGAGGCCCTAAGAGTGAGTTAGGTGCGGGCAGATGCACACCTCTCTCTTCCAGCCCCCAACCTGCCCCCGTTTTTAGGTACCTTATGGCACTTGCGAGTGCCATAGGACTACCTTATGTCTCTCCCCGCCCTCCCCAGCTAATCAAAATACTCCCTCCCTCCCAGCTCTTCCTAAAAACACCCTGAGGTGGCAAAACGCCGCCTCTTTCTGCGTAAATGACAGCGTGCGGTTTTTAAAGACCGCACCTACGCTATCTACGTACCGATCTGCTACGTAGATAGCGTAAATGACCTACTATGCATGCGCAGTAGGTCATTTCGGCAAAATACGCACTTAAAAAGCAGAAGCTTCTTAAGTGTGAATCAGGCCCTTTGTAACTAGCCAACATGCACCCGACCCATAATCGGCATTAGCATGCAGACACACACAGTTGATCGGGCCTGATAACTGTTTAGTGTGTACCCAATTTAAAATATAAAGATACATAACCTATATAGACTGATTACTACAGTAATAAATAAACAAGCACTGATGACCTACAGCTGTTCTGCAACTAAAAAGAGAAGAAAACAATATAAAGATTACTGAAACATCCCACAGTTAGTCTTTTGGAGAACAAAAAAAATAAATAAAAGATTACTGCTGTTGTAGATTAGCGACCTTTAAAGTTGCCCATACATTTATAATCTCTCCTCTGCATAATACTTAATCATAACCTAATACTTAACAATAAAAACACATGTACTTTGGCAAAAAGGTCATAGCATTTACTGACAATGAAATGTATTCAAAAGAAAATCATATATTCAGGAATATAAATTATTGCATAAAATGGGGTGTAATGGTTGAAAGTTATCCTACCAGCACTAAATGGATTTCAGGTTTAACATGTTGACTTAACTATATCTGACAGTGTTGATATGATGATATTACAATGTCTAAATATACTGGACCGAAATTAGACCTAAGAATCTGTGACTTCTTAGATGCGTACCTGTAAGAAAATTGCTTCTGTGCACTAGTAGTCATAGTGACTATGCAATCTTTGTAGCCTTTAGGTATGTAGAATGACTACCTGTGGCCTTTATAGACTGCACATAGTTTTTTAGGTAATGGAAGGGGTGCCACTACAGCCTCCATAGGAAGTTAGAAGTGGGTGGGGGGGGCATTAATATTAGGCAGGAGGGAGGTGTTGTAAATGTTGTGTATATTTTACCTACTTAAGAGGGAAAATATGCACAGTGACTTAAAATAGCCTATGGCACTCATAAGGGCCATTAGACACCTAGAAAAGGGGGCGGGTTGTGGGAGTGGATTGGACATAAATATTATTTCACACTTAAGTGTGAACATGGTCCAATGAGTTTGGCATTACAATAACCCAACCCCTAAATATTAGCAGCTCCTGTGATCCTTTCCAGACTATTTCTTTTTTAACAGCAGTAAAAGAGAGAAAATATTTCTGTTTATAGACAATATTATGAAACAACTTGTCAAGAAAATATTGTTCGTTTGAACGTATAATTTTTATGAACCTATTAAAGGTTTTTTCCATATAGAACACATCACATCGTATCCAATATCAGAACATTTTTTTCGAGTGGTCTGAAGAGGTATCTACACTTACCACTGGTAGGAGATAGTCCTTATACAAAATTGCCTGTCATAGTTTATAGATTACAATTGGAGTTGTCGCTAAGAAAATGCTATTTTAGAAATAAAACCAGCCAAAAGCAAATTTTTGTCTGTCTATTTCAAAATTTGTGCTATTTAAAAAAAAAAATTATGAATGGGTAAGTATTTCGATCAGCATACTTACCTATCCATAATTCAGAAATGCTTTTATAGACCCGCTGCACTGACCAGAGGTGAGTAACACTCTATGGGTAGTTTTAGGGTTAGGCTGTGGAAAAAAGGGAGGGTTAGGGTAATAAAAGGGGAGGGTTAGGCTGCGGGGAGGGTTGTCTTAAGGTTAGCCTGCAGGGAGGGAATTCAGGGTCAGGCTGCAGGGAGGAGAGACTTAGGGTAATGGAAGAGGGTTAGGGTAAGGGTTAGGGTAAATTCACTTACCATTTTCCATAGGATCTTATTTCTTTGTCGATCAATTGCTTCTCCTCTGCGAGGCAGAAGGAATTGCTTTACCAGCCAGTTCAGTATTGGCTGGGAGAGAACAGCCCTTTCAAAAAAAGGAAATTTGCAGTGACGACCCACACCCGTGGATTATACATCTAATCAACAAGCCAAGACAGGCATTCATAAAACAAAAACCTCACTTTGGACTGTGAACAATTTATAGAACAAGTAGATTATTTACAAGTATCTGGACTCCCTAAACCCTCTTATTAGGTACCTAGAGTTGTCTCATGCTTTGGGGTTCATGCCTGTTATGTGCCGCTGCTTGCATTTACCTTCCTCTGCTCCTCCAGCGCCATCTTCTCTGGGCCCGATGCTCTCCCACTACATGCCGTCGCGTGAACGGACGGCATGCAAATTAGCCATGTGCTTTCTCTCTCCTCAGCCTCCCGGCGCGCAGTCCTGCAGTGCGTTCTGGTTACCTAGCAACCAGAACGCTACGTCCTCCTGTCTTGCGGCGCAGCATAGCGATTGGCCCAATCACTCTCTTACCTGAAATACCAGCACCCAAGTGCTGCTGGAGGCTGGTCCTGGTTCTGTTTCCTCATTGGCCAGCCTACCCTGTAAATAGACCTGCGGGCACATCAGTTTCCCGCCGGTTAGCGTCTGCTCCCCGTGCTTCTTACTTGTCTC
>WWET01002044.1:13392-30453 GCA_011038615.1 Limnodynastes dumerilii
CCGTACTAGCGACGGCGGCCGTAGCTCTGGATCAGGCCCATTAAGCCCAAGGGGCTATATGGTGAGTTGTTCTACTATCGCTAACGATACTTCCCATTCCTGTGAGATATTGCACAAGATCTTTTTTATTCCTCCTACCTGCACAGACCGACCGGAAGTTATAGCCCAGCGGCATACTGACGAGTGACCGTCCCCCTGCACATTGCATCTCTGAGAGGAGCTCTGGAACGTGGATATCAAGACCCATATTACATGCATAAAGCCCAAGGGGCTTAAATATGAGTAGATCATCTTCTGACCCTTTTTAAATGTACTAGAAATTACCACACAAGGATTTTTTCTCTTCTCTGCTCTTCACATGCTGGGCCTGATCCAGACCTATGCCCGCGAGCGTAGCGTATGATCGCCCGGGCGTATAAACTTTCACGCCCATGACACTCCCATTGATTGTACCTACTTCTGGCGGTTGAACCCTACCCTAACTTTTTCCAGCGTCCGTACGAATTTTCGGACCGATACGCTGGTCGTACGGGGCTTAGTACGCCCATACTGTACAATTTAAATGGCTATCCCCGCCTCTGTGTAGTAACTCGAGCGTCCGGACTATCGTCGTATAAAACGCAAGCCCCTTGGGCGAAAAATACGCTCAAAATACGCTCGCTGTACGCTCATGTCCTTCGGACGACCAGAAGTTGTCATACTGCACATGCGCAGTGCGTTTTTTCGCCCGGTTTTACCCGACCAGCGTACGATCGGTCGCGGGCGTAGGTCTGGATCAGGCCCGTTATCACTAAACAACGGAAAATAAATTTGCATGAGACAAAGAAAGAAAGGAACACTTTACTCCTAAAAGTATCTTTATTGAACAAAAAAGACACACAAATCATTCTGTTTATTGAGCAGATAGCGCACACAAGGATTACTTAAAACATTATTTCGGAATGATGGAAGTGACAGCATCCTGGGAATTTTTAGGAATAGCAATTTCTCAATATTGATTGGTTTAAAACTTGTCAATCACAATAGACAGAAAAAGGGGTATAAAATGCAATACAAATTGAAATGTGTAATATTGTGGAAATAAGAATGGGCATTAATCTAAGTCTACATTATGACCATTAGGAGTAAGGGGATTTAGGTGAAAAGTCCACTTCTTTTCCAATTTTAGCAATATAATTATTTCCAATGTTTGGATTCCTATAAATGTCTCTCCTGAAGGGTCTTTTATGATGGCTTCTAGCAGGTGAAGGGGTTCAGTATTGTTGGTTACCATAATATTTCTCAGCATTTCTGGATGAAAGACTTTATATCCATATTCTTCCTCCCTGCCAGCTGCTGGTCTAAGGTGTGTGTAACATACAATAGCGGTAGCATAGCCAGTAGGGGTGATGGTCTACAGAAGATATATTGGAGGTATAAGGGGCCTTTGGGTAGTTAGTTCTCAATGAAAAACACAGGATATCTGACCAGAGCCGATGACAGGTGAGGTATAGAGGTCACCTGATCAGGAAGCCGAGGGCCCCAGTGATCCATCACTACACCAACAGCTGCAGACAATGGCTGCACACTTCATCAGGGTGTCAGTGCAAATATAACACTATTAGAGTTGAGAGGGGATGTTTCCCAGCACAACTCTATATTGCAGTGTTTGTGTGGAATGATCCCTGTATATACATAACATTATGTACATTATATGCAGCATTCTCCAGCACTGGACTTGCTCCTGTTTTTGCCGTTACTCTCAATCTCTGAATCAGCCTCATCAATGTCTCATTTCCTGCAGTTATAACATGTCAGGGTTACAGGAAACATCCCCAGCACCAGTTTACCAGCAGTATTTTGTATCTATGCTTGATATGTATGTTCCTTGTACCTTGTCATCTACAGTGATATACAGGGAACACACAGGACGAGGAGCGTCTGTAACTCAGAATCACAGGTAAAACTCTCTGACTAATAAAAATGTTATTTTATTTTGTATCCTTTATATACATTACTGACACCTGTTACTCTTTGTACATGACAGCACAGTAACACACCTGTCACACACCTCACACACTGCATCACACAACACACAAGTGACCAGTGTAACAGAGACTTGCGATAGATGACAGCAGAGTAGCACACCTTTCACACACTGCATCACACAACACACCAGTGAAAAGTGTAACAGAGACTTGCGATAGATGACAGCACAGTAACACACCTGTCACACACCTCACACACTGCATTAAACAACACACCACTGACCAGTGTAACAGAGACTTGTAGTAGGTGACAGCACAGTAACACACCTGTCACACACCTCACACACTGCATCACGCAACACACCAGTGACCAGTGTAACAGAGACTTGTGATAGATGACAGCACAGTAACACACCTGTCACACACCTCACACACTGCATTAAACAACACACCAGTGATCAGTGTAACAGAGACTTGTGATAGGTGACAGCACAGTAACACACCTGTCGCACACCTCACACACTGCATCACAGAATACACCAGTGATCAGTGGAACTCAAAGATTTAACAGTCACTATAGGGTTGTTTTTGCTTTTGAAGTTGATTATAATTTGCAGAGATGGAACATTTATATGATCATTTTTTTACACTGCAACACACCAGTGACCAGTGTAACAGAGACCCGGGGAAGTGTCATTATTACAGGTCTGGAGACACAATGGGGAGGACATAGAGACTGGGAGTAACAGTAAACATATGTGACTGGACACCTGGACAGAGCGTGCTGTAATGTGAGGGGTGTGAATGTATGTGATGTTATTACATGCTGTGAGAATACTCTGCTCCTGCACATAGGACTCAGATACTGTGTAGCTTTATGTATGATCTATGCGTTAGAGTTGTTCTGTAGTTATTGTTACTCTGAATTTCTGGATCCCCCTATAGTAACGTCCCCCATAGTGGAAAGTGTCTTCCAGTCTGTACTGTATTGTCACAATCACTCCACTCTCTATGGACCGGATCCAGTGTTTTACGTACCCACAGAGATCTAGAAGTCAGTACGGTAGAGGAGTGTGGACGCCCCAGTCACTCGCCTCTCTCGTGCAGAGTTCTGTGCACTTACATGTCCAGAACCCTACCTTAACTTCTCCGCAGGGATCTGCACCCGCATGGAACTGCACCGCCCACGTCCCCCTTCCTTGATCTTCTACCATAAGGAACTCAGTAAACTTGAAAATACGAATCATAACATCTTGTACGCACATGCGGAAAAGGCTTGCGTAAGTCCTCTGTCTTACGTAATTCTGGATCAGGTCCAATGGATCTAATCCAGGCTGAAATGTAAAACCAAACACATACAGCTAGAACCTCGCACCACTTATAACAGGATACACAAAATGGAAGTTCCTCTGATCCATTTATACGTTAATGCAAAGAGGTGCATGAAAGGCCGAGGGGTGCTCTGCTATCACTAGCAACAGGAATGAAAGCTCCAAATATAAAAGCTCGTCAATAAAGGACTCAATTGAGTCCGACTGCTCAGAGATACTTGACACCCATATTATAGTGGGACTCGGGGTCTCCAGTGCTGTGTTGTGTGGAAGGAGTGTTTTTACCAGTGGACACCACTATCTTTGTCTCGCGGAATCGGGTAATATATCAACTATTCTCCTCCACAGGATTGGGAGTAGATTCATCCCCATATTCATCTAGAGGTCTGGACTGTAATTCCAATTCACAAATTATCTCAGTGATTTGCTGAATAGCTTTTCCTATAAGTGGAAAGTTTATAATGTCACACTAAACTGGAACTTTATAATCTCCTATTTTGTCCGCCATTGTTACCTTATCTTTTCCGATACTCTGATGAGATTATTGCATATATTTTTGGTTCATTATTTATTTAAAGGATACTATTATTAATTTTATAAAAGGCCTTGATATTTGTGTGTTTATGTATTTTATATTTAGAGAATGGAGCATGACTTGTATATAACAGGTATAGACTCCATTGTTAGGAGACTGGAGAGAGGGAAGGTGGAGAACATGGAACATGACTTGTATATAACAGGTATAGACTCCATTGTTAGGAGACTGGAGATAGGGAAGATGGAGAACATGGAACATGACTTGTATATAACAGGTATAGACTCCATTGTTAGGAGACTGGAGAGAGGGAAAATGGAGGAGAATATGGAACATGACTTGTATATAACAGGTGAAGACTCCATTGTTAGGAGACTGGAGAGAGGGAAGATGAAGGAGAACATGTAACATGACTTGTATATAACAGGTGAAGACTCCATTGTTAGGAGGATGGAGAGAGGGAAGATGGAGGAGAACATGGAACATGACTTGTATATAACAGGTATAGACTCCATTGTTAGGAGACTGGAGAGAGGGAAGATGGAGAACATGGAACATGACTTGTATATAACAGGTATAGACTCCATTGCTAGGATACTGGAGAGAGGGAAGATGGAGAACATGGAACATGACTTGTATATAACAGGTATAGACTCCATTGCTAGGAGACAGGAGAGAGGGAAGATGGAGAACATGGAGCATGACTTGTATATAACAGGTATAGACTCCATTGTTAGGAGACGAGAGAGGGAAGAGAGAGGGAAGATTTGTTTTTCAATAAACAAATGGGCAGACTAGATGGGCCATGTGGCTCTTATCTGCCGTCACTTTCTATGTTTCTATGTTTCTATGTAACATGGAACATGACTTGTATATAACAGGCATAGACTCCATTGTTATTAGACTGGAGAGAGGGAAGATGGAGGAGAACATGGAACATGACTTGTATACAACAGGTATAGACTCCTTTGTTATTAGACTGGAGAGAGGGAAGATGGAGGAGAACATGGAACATGACTTGTATATAACAGGTGTAGACTCCATTGTTAGGAGGATGGAGAGAGGGAAGATGGAGGAGAACATGGAACATGACTTGTATATAAGAGGGAAGGACTCTCCAGTGCCATCTCAGCCAGGGTCTCCATTATTTAGCCTTAGTATACACTTGTGATATGTGGGGGTCTATTTACAAAGACCATTTTAATGGTATAGGGCCTGTATTCACTTCAAAACTGGCCCTATCGCATTAAAATGAAGGGGAGCATATTTACAAAATGCCTGAGTGGAGTTTTACAGCTCAGGCTGGCGTTAGTGGTAAGTATTCCGGAGATGTCCCCATTCACCCTCTTTTCCTCCCCCTAATAGCTGTTATTAGGGGGGGGAAGGGGGGTATGTATGGGGAGACCATCGGCATACATAAAAATATTACCCGAGTAAAAAAAAAAAAATTTTAATAAGTACAAAAAAGCAAGAAAAAAAAAAGAAAAAATAAGTAAATATTAATATACTCACCTGTCCGGGCGACCCGTCGGGCTGCAGCTGTCCGGTCCTGGCATGAATACACTGCACATGTGCATGGCGTGAATGAGAAGCACTGCGAGGACCCGGCAGATCATCACAAGACCTCGCAGGAGGGGGGAGTATTTGTAAATATGTGAACGAAGCTGCCAGGCTCGCTGCGATGATAAGTGCTGCTTCATCCACAAGGAACGAGGCAGATAAGTAAATATGATTAGATGGTAACTTCCTTATATAGGGCTCCATTTATAAAGCAGTGAAACTGGAAAAATATGAAGTTAGCTTCACCATATGTAAAGAAACTCACTTACGTAATCATCACTCCCCCTTCACTTCACAGCACCGCTCCCATAACTTGTTATGGGAGCGAGCTGTTCACCATATTTCTAAAGTTCAAATGTCCCTCGCTGGTCCTCGCCGATCCTCGCTGTCCCTCGCCGATCCTCGCTGTCCCTTGCCGTTCAGCTGGCGTTAGGGCCCTTTACTGAACGATCATTCAGTGAAGTTGCCCAATTCTCCGCCCCCTCCTTCTACAGAGATTAAGGCATACTTGTAGTATCGGGGACCCGCGCGACACAGCAAGCAGCACGGCGGAGGGATCACGTCTTCTCTGCCTCGCAGCGGTAAAAGTGCGAGGCACTTATACAAAATGAAATAATATTGTTTAGATATTTAGAGTTAGGATTTAGGGTTAGGATTTAGGAGTTAGGATTTAGGGTTAGGATTTAGGAATCTACAGAGAGCATACTTGTAGTATCGGGGACCCGCGCGACACAGCAAGCAGCACGGCGGAGGGATCACGTCTTCTCTGCCTCGCAGCGGTAAAAGTGCGAGGCACTTATACAAAATGAAATGAAATTGTTTAGATATTTAGAGTTAGGATTTAGGGTTAGGATTTAGGAGTTAGGATTTAGGGTTAGGATTTAGGAGTTAGGATTTAGGGTTAGGATTTAGGAATTAGGATTTAGGGTTAGGATTTAGGAGTTAGGATTTAGGGCTAGGATTTAGGAGTTAGGATTTAGGGTTAGGATTTAGGAATTAGGATTTAGGGCTAGGATTTAGGAGTTAGGATTTAGGGTTAGGATTTAGGAGTTAGGATTTAGGGTTAGGATTTAGGAGTTAGGATTTAGGGTTAGGATTTAGGAGTTAGGATTTAGGGTTAGGATTTAGGAGTTAGGATTTAGGGTTAGGATTTAGGAGTTAGGATTTAGGGTTAGGATTTAGGAGTTAGGATTTAGGGTTAGGATTTAGGAGTTAGGATTTAGGGTTAGGATTTAGGAGTTAGGATTTAGGGTTAGGATTTAGGAGTTAGGATTTAGGGTTAGGATTTAGGAGTTAGGATTTAGGGTTAGGATTTAGGAGTTAGGATTTAGGGTTAGGATTTAGGAGTTAGGATTTAGGGTTAGGATTTAGGAGTTAGGATTTAGGGTTAGGATTTAGGAGTTAGGATTTAGGGTTAGGATTTAGGAGTTAGGATTTAGGGTTAGGATTTAGGAGTTAGGATTTAGGGTTAGGATTTAGGAGTTAGGATTTAGGGTTAGGATTTAGGAGTTAGGATTTAGGGTTAGGATTTAGGAGTTAGGATTTAGGGTTAGGATTTAGGAGTTAGGATTTAGGGTTAGGATTTAGGAGTTAGGATTTAGGGTTAGGATTTAGGAGTTAGGATTTAGGGTTAGGATTTAGGAGTTAGGATTTAGGGTTAGGATTTAGGAGTTAGGATTTAGGGTTAGGATTTAGGAGTTAGGATTTAGGGTTAGGATTTAGGAGTTAGGATTTAGGGTTAGGATTTAGGAGTTAGGATTTAGGGTTAGGATTTAGGAGTTAGGATTTAGGGTTAGGATTTAGGAGTTAGGATTTAGGGTTAGGATTTAGGAGTTAGGATTTAGGGTTAGGATTTAGGAGTTAGGATTTAGGGTTAGGATTTAGGAGTTAGGATTTAGGGTTAGGATTTAGGAGTTAGGATTTAGGGTTAGGATTTAGGAGTTAGGATTTAGGGTTAGGATTTAGGAGTTAGGATTTAGGGTTAGGATTTAGGAGTTAGGATTTAGGGTTAGGATTTAGGAGTTAGGATTTAGGGTTAGGATTTAGGAGTTAGGATTTAGGGTTAGGATTTAGGAGTTAGGATTTAGGGTTAGGATTTAGGAGTTAGGATTTAGGGTTAGGATTTAGGAGTTAGGATTTAGGGTTAGGATTTAGGAGTTAGGATTTAGGGTTAGGATTTAGGAGTTAGGATTTAGGGTTAGGATTTAGGAGTTAGGATTTAGGGTTAGGATTTAGGAGTTAGGATTTAGGGTTAGGATTTAGGAGTTAGGATTTAGGGTTAGGATTTAGGAGTTAGGATTTAGGGTTAGGATTTAGGAGTTAGGATTTAGGGTTAGGATTTAGGAGTTAGGATTTAGGGTTAGGATTTAGGAGTTAGGATTTAGGGTTAGGATTTAGGAGTTAGGATTTAGGGTTAGGATTTAGGAGTTAGGATTTAGGGTTAGGATTTAGGAGTTAGGATTTAGGGTTAGGATTTAGGAGTTAGGATTTAGGGTTAGGATTTAGGAGTTAGGATTTAGGGTTAGGATTTAGGAGTTAGGATTTAGGGTTAGGATTTAGGAGTTAGGATTTAGGGTTAGGATTTAGGAGTTAGGATTTAGGGTTAGGATTTAGGAGTTAGGATTTAGGGTTAGGATTTAGGAGTTAGGATTTAGGGTTAGGATTTAGGAGTTAGGATTTAGGGTTAGGATTTAGGAGTTAGGATTTAGGGTTAGGATTTAGGAGTTAGGATTTAGGGTTAGGATTTAGGAGTTAGGATTTAGGGTTAGGATTTAGGAGTTAGGATTTAGGGTTAGGATTTAGGAGTTAGGATTTAGGGTTAGGATTTAGGAGTTAGGATTTAGGGTTAGGATTTAGGAGTTAGGATTTAGGGTTAGGATTTAGGAGTTAGGATTTAGGGTTAGGATTTAGGAGTTAGGATTTAGGGTTAGGATTTAGGAGTTAGGATTTAGGGTTAGGATTTAGGAGTTAGGATTTAGGGTTAGGATTTAGGAGTTAGGATTTAGGGTTAGGATTTAGGAGTTAGGATTTAGGGTTAGGATTTAGGAGTTAGGATTTAGGGTTAGGATTTAGGAGTTAGGATTTAGGGTTAGGATTTAGGAGTTAGGATTTAGGGTTAGGATTTAGGAGTTAGGATTTAGGGTTAGGATTTAGGAGTTAGGATTTAGGGTTAGGATTTAGGAGTTAGGATTTAGGGTTAGGATTTAGGAGTTAGGATTTAGGGTTAGGATTTAGGAGTTAGGATTTAGGGTTAGGATTTAGGAGTTAGGATTTAGGGTTAGGATTTAGGAGTTAGGATTTAGGGTTAGGATTTAGGAGTTAGGATTTAGGGTTAGGATTTAGGAGTTAGGATTTAGGGTTAGGATTTAGGAGTTAGGATTTAGGGTTAGGATTTAGGAGTTAGGATTTAGGGTTAGGATTTAGGAGTTAGGATTTAGGGTTAGGATTTAGGAGTTAGGATTTAGGGTTAGGATTTAGGAGTTAGGATTTAGGGTTAGGATTTAGGAGTTAGGATTTAGGGTTAGGATTTAGGAGTTAGGATTTAGGGTTAGGATTTAGGAGTTAGGATTTAGGGTTAGGATTTAGGAGTTAGGATTTAGGGTTAGGATTTAGGAGTTAGGATTTAGGGTTAGGATTTAGGAGTTAGGATTTAGGGTTAGGATTTAGGAGTTAGGATTTAGGGTTAGGATTTAGGAGTTAGGATTTAGGGTTAGGATTTAGGAGTTAGGATTTAGGGTTAGGATTTAGGAGTTAGGATTTAGGGTTAGGATTTAGGAGTTAGGATTTAGGGTTAGGATTTAGGAGTTAGGATTTAGGGTTAGGATTTAGGAGTTAGGATTTAGGGTTAGGATTTAGGAGTTAGGATTTAGGGTTAGGATTTAGGAGTTAGGATTTAGGGTTAGGATTTAGGAGTTAGGATTTAGGGTTAGGATTTAGGAGTTAGGATTTAGGGTTAGGATTTAGGAGTTAGGATTTAGGGTTAGGATTTAGGAGTTAGGATTTAGGGTTAGGATTTAGGAGTTAGGATTTAGGGTTAGGATTTAGGAGTTAGGATTTAGGGTTAGGATTTAGGAGTTAGGATTTAGGGTTAGGATTTAGGAGTTAGGATTTAGGGTTAGGATTTAGGAGTTAGGATTTAGGGTTAGGATTTAGGAGTTAGGATTTAGGGTTAGGATTTAGGAGTTAGGATTTAGGGTTAGGATTTAGGAGTTAGGATTTAGGGTTAGGATTTAGGAGTTAGGATTTAGGGTTAGGATTTAGGAGTTAGGATTTAGGGTTAGGATTTAGGAGTTAGGATTTAGGGTTAGGATTTAGGAGTTAGGATTTAGGGTTAGGATTTAGGAGTTAGGATTTAGGGTTAGGATTTAGGAGTTAGGATTTAGGGTTAGGATTTAGGAGTTAGGATTTAGGGTTAGGATTTAGGAGTTAGGATTTAGGGTTAGGATTTAGGAGTTAGGATTTAGGGTTAGGATTTAGGAGTTAGGATTTAGGGTTAGGATTTAGGAGTTAGGATTTAGGGTTAGGATTTAGGAGTTAGGATTTAGGGTTAGGATTTAGGAGTTAGGATTTAGGGTTAGGATTTAGGAGTTAGGATTTAGGGTTAGGATTTAGGAGTTAGGATTTAGGGTTAGGATTTAGGAGTTAGGATTTAGGGTTAGGATTTAGGAGTTAGGATTTAGGGTTAGGATTTAGGAGTTAGGATTTAGGGTTAGGATTTAGGAGTTAGGATTTAGGGTTAGGATTTAGGAGTTAGGATTTAGGGTTAGGATTTAGGAGTTAGGATTTAGGGTTAGGATTTAGGAGTTAGGATTTAGGGTTAGGATTTAGGAGTTAGGATTTAGGGTTAGGATTTAGGAGTTAGGATTTAGGGTTAGGATTTAGGAGTTAGGATTTAGGGTTAGGATTTAGGAGTTAGGATTTAGGGTTAGGATTTAGGAGTTAGGATTTAGGGTTAGGATTTAGGAGTTAGGATTTAGGGTTAGGATTTAGGAGTTAGGATTTAGGGTTAGGATTTAGGAGTTAGGATTTAGGGTTAGGATTTAGGAGTTAGGATTTAGGGTTAGGATTTAGGAGTTAGGATTTAGGGTTAGGATTTAGGAGTTAGGATTTAGGGTTAGGATTTAGGAGTTAGGATTTAGGGTTAGGATTTAGGAGTTAGGATTTAGGGTTAGGATTTAGGAGTTAGGATTTAGGGTTAGGATTTAGGAGTTAGGATTTAGGGTTAGGATTTAGGAGTTAGGATTTAGGGTTAGGATTTAGGAGTTAGGATTTAGGGTTAGGATTTAGGAGTTAGGATTTAGGGTTAGGATTTAGGAGTTAGGATTTAGGGTTAGGATTTAGGAGTTAGGATTTAGGGTTAGGATTTAGGAGTTAGGATTTAGGGTTAGGATTTAGGAGTTAGGATTTAGGGTTAGGATTTAGGAGTTAGGATTTAGGGTTAGGATTTAGGAGTTAGGATTTAGGGTTAGGATTTAGGAGTTAGGATTTAGGGTTAGGATTTAGGAGTTAGGATTTAGGGTTAGGATTTAGGAGTTAGGATTTAGGGTTAGGATTTAGGAGTTAGGATTTAGGGTTAGGATTTAGGAGTTAGGATTTAGGGTTAGGATTTAGGAGTTAGGATTTAGGGTTAGGATTTAGGAGTTAGGATTTAGGGTTAGGATTTAGGAGTTAGGATTTAGGGTTAGGATTTAGGAGTTAGGATTTAGGGTTAGGATTTAGGAGTTAGGATTTAGGGTTAGGATTTAGGAGTTAGGATTTAGGGTTAGGATTTAGGAGTTAGGATTTAGGGTTAGGATTTAGGAGTTAGGATTTAGGGTTAGGATTTAGGAGTTAGGATTTAGGGTTAGGATTTAGGAGTTAGGATTTAGGGTTAGGATTTAGGAGTTAGGATTTAGGGTTAGGATTTAGGAGTTAGGATTTAGGGTTAGGATTTAGGAGTTAGGATTTAGGGTTAGGATTTAGGAGTTAGGATTTAGGGTTAGGATTTAGGAGTTAGGATTTAGGGTTAGGATTTAGGAGTTAGGATTTAGGGTTAGGATTTAGGAGTTAGGATTTAGGGTTAGGATTTAGGAGTTAGGATTTAGGGTTAGGATTTAGGAGTTAGGATTTAGGGTTAGGATTTAGGAGTTAGGATTTAGGGTTAGGATTTAGGAGTTAGGATTTAGGGTTAGGATTTAGGAGTTAGGATTTAGGGTTAGGATTTAGGAGTTAGGATTTAGGGTTAGGATTTAGGAGTTAGGATTTAGGGTTAGGATTTAGGAGTTAGGATTTAGGGTTAGGATTTAGGAGTTAGGATTTAGGGTTAGGATTTAGGAGTTAGGATTTAGGGTTAGGATTTAGGAGTTAGGATTTAGGGTTAGGATTTAGGAGTTAGGATTTAGGGTTAGGATTTAGGAGTTAGGATTTAGGGTTAGGATTTAGGAGTTAGGATTTAGGGTTAGGATTTAGGAGTTAGGATTTAGGGTTAGGATTTAGGAGTTAGGATTTAGGGTTAGGATTTAGGAGTTAGGATTTAGGGTTAGGATTTAGGAGTTAGGATTTAGGGTTAGGATTTAGGAGTTAGGATTTAGGGTTAGGATTTAGGAGTTAGGATTTAGGGTTAGGATTTAGGAGTTAGGATTTAGGGTTAGGATTTAGGAGTTAGGATTTAGGGTTAGGATTTAGGAGTTAGGATTTAGGGTTAGGATTTAGGAGTTAGGATTTAGGGTTAGGATTTAGGAGTTAGGATTTAGGGTTAGGATTTAGGAGTTAGGATTTAGGGTTAGGATTTAGGAGTTAGGATTTAGGGTTAGGATTTAGGAGTTAGGATTTAGGGTTAGGATTTAGGAGTTAGGATTTAGGGTTAGGATTTAGGAGTTAGGATTTAGGGTTAGGATTTAGGAGTTAGGATTTAGGGTTAGGATTTAGGAGTTAGGATTTAGTGCGAATAAACATACACGCCCCTAACACTCCCATTGTAAAGTACCTGCTTACGGCGGCTATACCCTACACTAGGTACTCCCGTCGGCCGTACGAATTTTCGCACATATTACGCAAAGCGTATGGGCTTAGCACGCCCATACTGTACAATTTAAATGGCTATCCACGCCTCCGTGTAGTAAAACGAGCGCCCAGGCGACCGTCGTACTGAACGCACGCCCCTCGAGCGAACATTTCGCTCACAATACGACCGCTATACGCTCATGTCGTCCTGCCAACCGGAAGCTGTCATACATGGACATGCGCAGTGCGAATTTTCGTACGAAAATACGCAAAAAACGGTCGTACGCTCACTCGAATTTGGCCAATTTCGTAGCTCTGGATCAGGCCCATTGTCCTTTGCTTCTTGTCTGTATTTAATAAATAGTTATAGACATAAAAAAAATAATGACATTTTCATTTTATTTTGCGTTTTGCTTTTTAATGCATAAAATCCTAAATATTTAAACATATATAAAAATGTCTGGGAAGAATGCTGAAATGTGCAGCAAAGAGCCACAATCACAAAAACTAATGCTAGTCCTTATACTGTGATCTAATGCAGTGTTTTCTTAAATGAGACTGATTAATACATGGTAACAGTGTGGCGGCCTGTGGGACTGTGCATAACTGTGTACAGGGGGTGAGCTTCGGCAGGATTTCTCAGGGCCGATGCAGTGTGCTTCATGAGGGATTGTAAAAATCAGGGCCGGCCCTGTGGACGCTGATCTGAAATGCTCACATGCTGTGATTACATGGAAAACAAAGGTGTATCTCAAAACTCAGGTCCCATGTGCATAAGTGAGGGTCAGATACTAACGTGTTCCTTGGCAGGTACATAGCAAAAATCCTGAAATACATGTGGACTGATTCAGAGTCTGAGAGTAAGGGCAAAGCAGCTGCAAGTGCAGATCAGAGTAACCAGGTAAAGTAAGTGAGTGAGGGAATAAGGGAGTAAGTGAGTGAGGGAGTAAGAGAGTGAGGGAGTAAGTGAGTGAGGGAGTTAGGGAGTAAGGGAATAAGTAAGTGAGGGAGTTAGGGAGTAAGGGAATGAGGGAGTAAGGGAGTGAGGGATTGAAGGAGTGAGGGAATAAGGGAGTAAGTGAGTGAGGGAGTAAGGGAGTGAGGAAGTAATTGAAGGAGTGAGGGAGTAAGGGAATGAGAGAGTGAAGGATTAAGGAAGTGAAAGAAGTGAAGGAGTAAGTGAGTGTGGAAGCAAGGGAGTAAGGTAATGAGGGAGTGAATGAGTAAGGGAATGAGGGAGTGAGGGAATAAGTAAGTGAGGGAGTTAGGGAGTAAGGGAATGAGGGAGTGAGGGAGTAAGGGAATGAGGGAGTAAGTGAGTGAGTGAGGGAATGAGGGAGTAAGGGAGTGAGGGAATGAGGGAGTAAGGGAATGAGAGAGTAAGGGAGTGAGGGCGTAAGGTAATGAGGGAGTAAGGGAATGAGGAAGTAAGGGAATGAGGGAATGAGGGAGTGAGGGAATGATGAAGTGAGGGAGTAAGGGAGTTAGGGAGTGAGAGAATAAGTAAGTGAGGGAGTTAGGGAGTAAGGGAGTGAGGGAATAAGTAAGTGAGGGAGTGAGTGAGGGTGTAAGGGAGTGAGGGACTAAGGGAATGAGGGAGTGAGGGTGTAAGGGAGTGAGGGAGTAAGTGAGTGAGGGAATAAGTAAGTGAGGTAGTGAGGGAGTAAGTGATTGAGGGAGTAAGTGAGTGAGGGAGTGAGGGTGTCAGTGATTGAGGGAGCAAGTGAGTGAGGGAGTAAGTGAGTGAGGGAGTAAGTGAGTGAGGGAATAAGGGAGGACTAATTAATTATAATTCTTTTGCATGCATTGAAATACTTTACATACATTTGCACATAGAGCTCACATACTGCATGTAAATTAGACAAACAGAAAGGTGAAAAAAGTTGATAACAAAAAGCGCCAAATGTCAATTAATGTCGCTGCCTCTCATAGCAATATCAAAGGAACGGTATAGGTTTCCTAAAATAATAGTATGTATAAAAAACAAACAGATATTGCTTATGATAAGCGCTGAGCCATTCAAAGGAAAGCTGTAAACATACTTTAAATAGATACGTCCACAAGAAAAACACACTTTGCTACAAAGAAACAGTCTTTGTTTACAGTATAAACAGGCAGTCTTTTATGATGCTTTGTAGCAAGTTGGTACAGTGAGTGTTTCCTCTCTATAATGTCTCACTTAGTAATGTTGCGGGACATGAGGTAATAAGTTGGAAAGTTCTTACAGTTTATGCTGGTGGAAAGCGATGTGCACGGCGTTCTGCCAGCTTGTGGATGCCGCTGTGTAATGACTCAGCGGTGTCCATTAGGCTTCTGATGTCGGATTGCCCTCCTGCTGCGTCTAACCTCGCTCTCAATCAGGACCCTGGATGGCTCATTCAAATTTTGGGAAGCCTCAGTATCGGACCACGGTCGAAGATGAATAAAAGCGCATATCAATAGAATTAAAGGTGCACACAGGCAGTGATATTTTTCTGCGGTATAACAATGTAATCTACTGTGACTGTATGGAACAGGAAAGTCCTTCACTTATAAGCAATTATTATAAGCATAGGCATTGCTTATAAGTAAATAATAATAATAATAATAATAATAATAATATAGGGCCAAATCCAAAGTTACGTCCACTACCTGGAGTCGTAAAAACGCTATTTTGCATGTATGGCGTATGCGCGCGGCAGATGTTACGACACATAACTCTGAACGTACGTACCATTCTAGTATCGAGAACATAACTACAAACAAAGTGGCGTGCCAGACATACGACACCCGTAATTACGCTTCGGAGCCGGGGTGAGGCATTCAAATCATACAGTATGGGCGTGCTTAGGCGCGTAAGTACGTGCAGCCATTACGGCCGAGTTACGGTTTGAAAAGTTAAAACGGCAAAAGTACGTATGAGGGTGGGGAGTGCCTAGGGGAGTGCATTGTAATTACGAAAGCGTAAGCACGCTGCGCGTTGAAACGTAAAGGGAACGTGGGTCTGGATCCGCCCCATAATCTGTAAATCATGTGGCTTATTTTCCATCTTGCTGTGAAGTGATGTAAATGTCACATGACTGTTGCTATGAGTAACAGGGAGTTTGTGCTGTGATTGGCGTCTCATTATATATTTATATATAATCTGTTATTATTGTGTTGGAGAGATGTAATAACTCCCATATACACAGTGTAAAGATCATTTCTGGTACATTTGAAATTATTCTACCACGCTGCAGACTCCATCAATAGCAGCTTCATCCACACATGTATTGATCCGATCCTCTGGAGGAGGAGGTGTATCTGGGTGCAGGCAGGAGCAGACCTACTCGGGTCCAGATGGTGGGATCCCCCCCTTTACTCGTCACGTGCACAGGATAGGCAGAGGCTGGCAGCTTAGGAAAGCACTTGGCACTCAGTCTATGAGCACTCAGTGCTATTTATAAATACATTGCCAGAGGCTGACAGCAGCGCAGACACCTAATTCCTGACTCACAGCCGCCGTCTCACACCAACTGCCTTCCAGATGCTGTGCTCCTGCCAGGATCAGGCTGCCGGTACTTGACTAACCAGACCATGCTCTGCAGGCTCTCTTTCTGGTTCATCCCCATGCTCTGCAGGCTCTGTTTCTGGTTCATCCCCATGCTCTGCAGGCTCTGTTTCTTGCTCATCTTTTCCTAGTTTAGACTTTAATGGAGGCTTTGGCCCAGGCAATTCTTCACGATGAGACACAGGCTTGACGTCAGACAATAAATCCAGGAATGTCATGGTGTGCTTTGACTTTTCATTCATACCTGAAATGTTCCTTAGACATAATTAGCAGCCTGTCCATTGTCCATCCTTCTGTCGTTCAATAGTTACCACACTACAGGTTTCTAGGTATTGCTGCACGTGGCAGAGAATCACAGCGCATCGGTTCCATTAAAAGATGAAAGGAATGGTCCACACCGCTGTTTGTCACACCATTCTATTACAGAGGCCTTAACTTCAAAACTGTGGGTGACAGAAAAGATATATGACCATTCTTGAAATCAGCGTAGAAAATACATATATATCAATCTATATCTTGTGTTTTATATGATATCATGAAGCATTAGATTGATGTTATTGATTTTTTAATACTGCTTGTTAGTTTGTATCAATAAATATTTCATAGAAGATAAGTAGCAATCCTTTGTGATATAGTAGTTTTGTTTGTTGGAATTGGTCGTCAATATAGGAGCTGCTGTTATATTTCTATTGTATCTTTAATAGTGAGATATATTACATTAATTAGCACTGATCTAGCCTCTTTGGGTTTAGCTATCTATAACCACACACGAGGAGCCCTGTGACAAAATCATTGTCTACCAGTGTTATTATTCTGTTTTATTTCTGGAGATGTCATTGGTAGAATTATAAACAAGAAAATTCACAAAAAGGCCACCGCGATCATACTTTGCGGTTAATTGAATTGGGCCCTTTATATCTATCCAAGAAAGTCACACAGTCCCGAAAAATCATCTTTGTAGTCTCATTGAACGGGTATGGGGCTCTCAGTTTCGAACTGGCTGGGATTTTGATTGTTATGCCTCGATGAGGCATAACAATTTATCTGTGGAGCTCCGAAAGCTCTGTTCAGCTAAAAGGTAAGTAAAAATAGTCCCTTCCCTAATTCTAACCCTAACCCTTCCCTCTCACTACCCTAACCCTCCTTTCCTGGCAGCCT
>WWET01002044.1:63941-85928 GCA_011038615.1 Limnodynastes dumerilii
GCCCCCCCTCTCCTAGTTTAAATGGTTTCTAATAAAGCATTCAAACTGCTCACTTAGAATATCTGTCCCCACAGAAGATGGGTGTAAGCCATCCTTTTTATACAAGTTCCTATTTTGTCAGGTGGAATGGCTATGTCCTATGAACCCAAATCCTTCCTCATGACACCACTTCCTAAGCCACAGATTGAAATCATGAATGCGCCACATTCTACCTTCTTCATATCTGTGTACTGGCAGCATTTCAGAAAAATTAACAGTATTTGCCACCTGCTTAAGAGCAGTTCCCAACTTTCTAAATTTATCTCTGACAGCCGCAACTCCAGCATTGGCCCAAGATGGGTAATGACATTAACTTCCCTTTCCTTGCTCACTGCTTTTACAATATTTAAAATGCGCTTTTTATCACGTGGAACTGTCGCTCCAGGCAAGCACTTCACCTGATTCCTATTTTCAGGTCCTCTTCCCAGGTGGATACCCCTAACAATAGAATCCCCCACAAGAAGTGCAGTCCTTCTCAGATGTTCCCTTTTCTCACCATCAGGTTCCCTCAGTACCTCATGCACTACATTACCTGTTAAATTGCACTCCAAGCCTCCAAGTGCTGCATATGAGTTATGCAAGGGCAGAGGCTGTGCAGTGTCCTTGCACAACTGAAACCTTCTTGCAAGCATTCCTCACCATAGTCTACCCAGTATGTTTCCTGGGAACTCTCTGAGGCAATGGTGGCATCAAAGATGCAACCATCCTGCATATCTCACCTTGCATTCTAGCTATCTCATCCCGCAAAAAAAGACATCCTCTGACAGATTGGACAACACCTGAGTTTCCAAATTGCCTCACGTAAAACAAAAGCATCACACCCACTGCAATGCACAAGAGCAGACATCTTAGAAGGTTTATTCGATTAAAAAATCTGCAAACTTCGCTTTACCAACAAATCACACAACTACTTTTAAATTGGCCCAAATCCTGTCCAAATCCAGTTCAAACTTCAGTTACAACTCAAATATGCTTGGAAAACCAATGCTTAGAAAACAGGCTATGAAAATCAGGCAGGTTATACCTATAGTACAATGTTTGCTGTCAATAGACCCAATGCGTTTCATCACCGTAAAAGTGTGACTGCATCAGGGGGAGGAGGATGAATGGAGAGCCTATCTATTTATGGGGTGTCTGATAACTGATGATTTGGAAGGGGTGAGGGCGACACAAGGCAAAAACATGTAGTACATTGATGCACAATAGAAATTATATACAAATTTACACTAAAAGTAAACTAAAGTATATATCTGTAACTTAATGGGTTGTACTGCACAATGAAGAGTCTGTTATGAGGACCTAAGGCAGTAACTATATACTGACGATTTAAGATTTTTGTTCTTTGTTACAGAGTATTGGTGGGTGTGGGTGGTGGACTGGGGGGATTGTTAGCAGAGGTAATGGAGAATGGATGTACAAAAAGTAGTAAAAATAAATACAATAAAAAAATAGATGATATAAATGGTGATGTGAAGAATTACAGAAGATGTGGAGACTGGTTGAATATAACATATGGATCTGATGGGCTGTGTATTTGTTATACACAATTAGAACATGTGATTGCTGATAGGCAGTACTTGTAGATGGTGGGCTGCATATCCATGTCTATGTTCACACCTATCGGATGGAAGGTTTTAAGCTTAGAAATCCATTTACGTTTTGTTGATTTGTACAATGTTATCCCCTCCTCTCCAGTCTATGTCTACCTTCTATAGTTTGAAATGTGAGGCCTTTCGGGTCCCTATTGTGTGCCAGATTGAGGTGCTGTGAGACACTGGGCCTCATAGTCATTCCTGGTTTTTCTGATGTGTTCTGTAATCTGTAACACTAGTATTAATGGTCTGGTAGTGTTTCCTACATACTGTAGTCTGCAAGGACATTCTAGCAGGTAGATGAGGTGGCCGCGATCACTGTCATGACAGCCAGGGATCCCTCTCTATGATTGGTCAGAATGCCGTCCGCTCCGCTTTCTGTAGGCTGCGTTTGAAGGTTGATATTCCATCGTTCCACGCGTGCTCTGCTACTTGTGATTTTGGATGTGTTGTAAAAACACTTGAGGGGAAAATACATTTTAAATTAAAAGAAAAAATTAAATTACTCAAATACAAAATGTATACATGATATCAATAGTGTGTTGGGATCTCTACTGGAGGTCTGATCAGGACCCCCCCTAAAACCTGCCCAAAATCCAACTGGATCACCTCGCGTTGATTTCATGCCAGCTGGTGCAGGCATTCCTAAAATTAAATTACTCAAATACAAAATGTATACATGATATCAATAGTGTGTTGGGATCTCTACTGGAGGTCTGATCAGGACCCCCCCTAAAACCTGCCCAAAATCCAACTGGATCACCTCGCGTTGATTTCATGCCAGCTGGTGCAGGCACTCCTGAATACATAACCAGACATACAGACAAATGGACCAAAGAATTTTATATTTAAGATTGGAGAACAGTTACTGATTTTATCTGATAACCATATCCATATAATGCTTTCATTGCGTGTTTCCTACAGATGGATTCAGTAACCACAATACCCCAGAGGTCTATCCCCATCCTCATAGCTCACAGGATTGTACAGCGGGAGATCACAGTATCCCAAGCAGCCAGCAGGTAATAGATTGTAGATATTTTGGTGCCTCTATAAATACCAAAGTGACTACTTCATGATAAGGGGGTAGAAACAGACTTAAGGTGCTTTTCCGTTAATTTGCGTAGTGTATTTACGCTATCGTAAGTACTATGCACTCCCCTAGACACTCCCCTTGCTTGTACGTAGTTTACTCGATTTACGTTTGCCAAACCCTACCTTAACTTTTCAAAGCATAAGTACTGACGTACGTAACGGCCTAACCCGGCCCATACTGTACCATTTGAATGCCGCCTCTGCCTACAAAGCGTATTTCCGGGTGTCGTATGAAAGACGCGCCCTTTTGTTCGTATTTACACTGAAGTTACGTATGATCGGGGTTACGTTGTGTAACATCTGCCGGGGCCATGCGCAATACATATGAATTGACGATTTTACATTAGCAGCTACCATAAAATCCCTAACGTATATAGCTCAGCATCTGGCCTATGATCTGTCATACAAAGCAGCCAGGAGATTATACACTGATGTGTCATAATAAATGATATATTTGTTGTCTTGTGGGATATTTAGGATGGTGCCCTGAAAAATATTAAAGTAGAAATGATAGAAGGAGAGGAAGAGAGATGTGTGAGGGGTGATCAGCATTGTAAGGAGGAAGAAACCCCTACAGATATCAGCACAGGTGAGTAATGATCACCTATCACCATATTCTACTTCTCATCTCCCCTCATTTCATGCCTATAATGTGCTATTCTCAGCAGCACAGTTTATATAGTCTGCCTTTCCCAGACCCCTTATACACTGCACACGTACATTACATTATATGCTATCTCCAGACCCCTTATACACTGCACACGTACATTACATTATATGCTATCTCCAGACCCCTTATACACTGCACATGTACATTACATTATATGCTATCTCCAGACCCCTTATACACTGCACATATACATTACATTATATGCTATCTCCAGACCCCTTATACACTGCACATGTACATTATTATATGCTATCTCCAGACCCCTTATACACTGCACACGTACATTACATTATATGCTATCTCCAGACCCCTTATACACTGCACATGTACATTACATTGTATGCTATCTCCAGACCCCTTATACAATGCACATGTACATTACATTATATGCTATCTCCAGACTCCTTATACACTGCACATGTACATTACATTATATGCTATCTCCAGACCCTTATACCACTGCACATGTACATTACATTATATGCTATCTCCAGACCCCTTATACAATGCACATGTACATTACATTATATGCTATCTCCAGACTCCTTATACACTGCACATGTACATTACATTATATGCTATCTCCAGACCCCTACTATAAAGCACATGTACCTTATACAGTCTGCCATGTCCGGACGGCTAATATATCCCATGTGTATTACAAGCTGTGGAAACTCTCTCTTTAAAATGTGCGATGTCCTCCGGGCCTAGTTTTAGGGTCCGCGCTTCCCTGCAGCCTCTGACCATAACCGCTCGCATGTAGGAAACACAGAGGCCTCACAAAGGACCTGGATCCACCATAGTTCCACTGTGGTCGGAGCTCCCGGATTTCTGCTGCATTCCGTACAGGTGAGGGGAGTTCCGCTCACAGGACCCCACCTTAACGTTTCTACTCCGGCCCCATTTTACGTGGATGTGGATTGTACACAAGGACTAAAACCATCCTTTACTGGACAATTTCACCCTCCTTTGTCACTGCAAAAGAGCTTAAGATTCCTGCTATGTACCCGACTTTCGCATTAACTACCAGGATGGATCTTCTGTTGCACAGAAGTGCGAAAAGGAGGCCATTTTCTATCGTAGGGATCGAAAACGCCCCCTTTGCGTTATTTAGGTTTCGGCCCTAAGTAACTAGACCACAGTCACTGTCAGGACAGCCAGGGATCCCTCTCTGTGATTGGTCAGAATGCTGTCTGCTCCGCATTCTATAGGTTGCATTTAAAGGTTCACCATTCCATACATGCTTTGTTACTGTCCTTTTGGATGTGTTGCAAAAACACTTGAGGGGGAAAACATATTTGAAATTAAAAGAACAAAAATAAAATTACTTAAAAATAAATAAAATTTGTATACATTATCTCAATAAACAGTGTGTTGGGGTCTCTACTGGAGGTCTGATCAGGACCCCTACTTCCCCTTAAACGCGCCCTGCATTGGTTTCATGCCAATCGGTGCAGGGGTTTCCAAATGCATAACTTAATATAACATAATATACAGACATACAGACCAAATAATTTTATATATAAGATTGGAGATCAGTAACTCACATCACCTGATAACCATATTCATTTAATGCTTTCATTGTGTTTCCTACAGATGGATCCAGTAGCCACAATACCCCAGAGATCTATCCTCAACCTCGTAACTCACAGGATTGTACAGAGAGAGATCACAGTATCCCAAGCAACCAGCAGGTAAGATAGTAGATATTTAAGTGCCTCTATAAATACCAAAGTGACTACTTCATGATATGATCTGTAATAAAAGATGTCAGGATGTTATACACTGATGTGTCATAATAAATGATATTTTTATTGTTTTGTTGGCTATTTAGGATAATGGCCAAAAAGATATTAAAGTAGAAATGATAGAAGGAGAGGAAGAGAGATGTGTGAGGGGTGATCAGCATTGTAAGGAGGAAGAAACTCCTACAGATATCAGCACAGGTGAGTAATGATCACCTGTCACCATATTCTACTTATTATGTCACTGTACAGTACATCATCACCTTACTGGACTCCCTCCTCACATCATTTTATTGCCTGTTATATGACTACTATTTTTTTTGCAGAAATTAGATTACCGAAGAAAAACTTTGACTCCGGGGTAAAAAAATATAAAAATAAAATGTATATATGTATTTTGGTTCCCCGCTATGAAGGGCCATTTTTGTAAATGGCCGTTCTTTGTTGGGAATTCAATTGCTTTTGTCTTGCAGAGGCAAAGCAATCAATCCTTGGAGCTTCGAAGTCTAAATTTTACCCCAACCCTTTCCCTAATGCTTACCCTAACCCTCACAGCCTGACCTGAAGACTCCCTTCCCCACCGTCTAACTCTAACTGGTAATGCTACTTATACAGGCAGATCAGTAGCGCTGGATCATTTTCGATGACTGTCAATGAATAATGCTGTCACGCTGTTAGGGAGAAGAGACAAGATCTGGTGCAAGTGCTCCATGACGGCAAGCAGGCATTTCTATGATGCGGACACATCAGTTTGCAAGTCCCTGTGTGCCATCCAGTGAACCCAGGAGCCATAGCACCCTAGGCTTTTGGCCTAGGCCTAGGGGCCATTCTGCATGAGTTTCACTTATACTCTTTTTAGGCAGAGGGCTGTGTTGGTTCATTTTTAGACTCAATCAAAGAGAGCAGTGACTTCAAAGTCAGATACAGGTCAGTGCTATATAGGACACTAAGTAAGGACACCCAATAACTAGATCCCAAAAGGCTTAAAATTCTTGGTATTTTTTATGTGAGCCTGTGCAGGTGTCTAAGCTGATGTACCATTTGGCTACTACTGCTTATATAACGTGTGTAATAAATGTTAGTATTTGCAAGCACGTTAGCAACCAATATCTAATACTACTGATATATGTTATTATATCAGTCACTGTTAAATGGTTCTATTTCCTTGATCTGTCCCTATGAGCTACTGTAGAAGTCATTGCTAGTGTGGACATTCTCCTGACTTGCCCCTAGGTGCTGCTATTTGAACTTTGCCTTTGTGATTAATTTACAGCACCTGAGCAGCTAGCATAAAAGGACTGCCTCTAGCTAACTTAGGTTCTGGTCATTCCGCTTTGTTTGCCTTGCTAGCTTCATATGTATTCCAGTCCTTCTGTTACTGCCTTATATATCTGTGTACAAGCTGTCTTTGTCCTGTATGTTTGCTTTGTATATACTGTATTATAATTATGTTGATATTTGGGTTTTCCTTGTGTTTTAGGGTTCTTTGTTATCTTGACTCCTGTCCCATTTACCTTTTGTGCTCCAGCTAGTGTTTTGGTTACTACTTTTTTGTGGTCTGTGTTCCCTCTGATATATCTAAATATTTAGTAGGATTTATAGGCTGTTGCTTCTTTTTGTATCGTTCCCGGTTTTGTCATAGTTATTGTTGCTCCCAGTTCATATTCTCATTTTATCAGTATTCTGTTTGCACTAACAAATACTTTTCTAGTGCATTGTTTCACCTGGCACTCCAAGGATTGGGATCTGATGGGTGGCTGCTGCACAAACCTATCCCCACAACCAGGGTCTCTAGCGAATACTAGGCCACAGTTAGATTCCCTGGGAGCAGTCTCATAACAATAACTGCATTCATTCATAATAATTTAGCTTTAAGGATCTGCTAAAAGTGCTAAAATAAGAGGTCTGTGTTCATACATTTATTTTTCAGCAGATGGATACAAACATGGGAATTTCTTAGCAGGATAAGTCAATTTGGCTAGAAGTTCTGAAAGAAAAAGCAAACTAACTACACAAGATTTTCCAGAAGAATACCCAGCTACCCTAAATCTAAACCCAATATTTCACAGTGTAGAGAAATTATGGGCTCTATTTACAAACATCGTTTTCATTTGATACAGCCCGTTTTGGTGTGAAAACGGGCTTTATCGTATGAAAACGAAGAGTTCCTTATTTATAATGCTATCATGGAAACCATGACGACGATCGCATGAACCCTCCCGATCGCCGGCCCGCTCTAATGAATGCGGGCTGGTATTTACTAAATGTCAGCGCGGATTTTAACAATCCGCGCTTACGCGTTAAAGAACACCATCTGAAGATGGCGTTTAGGGTAAGTATTCCAGCGGTCTCCCCATGTAAACCCCTTTTCCTCCCACTAATAGCTGTTATTAGGGGGAGAAAGAGGGAGGTCGGGAGACCGTTGGAACACAGTTCACTAAAAAAAAACATTCAAATCTAAGTAAAAAAAAAATGTTTTAACTAATTTTAATAAAATGTTATCTAATAAACCTATTAAACTTAAAAAAATACAAAAAAAATAAAAGACTGAAGCTTTTAAATTTACCTGTCTGGGGGCGCGTCTGGCTCTGATCCCGGCGCATGCGCAGTGATTTAGCCTTTTGAGACTTGAAATTTTTCAAAGTCCCAAAAGGCATCTACTGCGCATGCGCTGGGAATCCATAGCCCAAAGATGTCAGCGAACGGCTCGCTGACCGTTGTGGGACCTCGCCGGAGGGATAAGTATTAATAAATACCCCCCGTGGTCCTGCGAGGCGCAGCAAGCCTGGTTGCTATCATTAGCGCTAAAAGCGCTAATGATAGTAAATAGAGCCCTATCTGAGGAATATTCTTCTAATGGCATAAATGTTCTCTATTCTGAGGATCACACATGCTTGGCAGTTAAATCATCTCTTGAAGATCAGAGAACCCACACAGGTGAAAATTCATTTTTGTGCTCAGAGTGTGATATTTTTTTTTTACACACAAATCAAAACTTATTGCACATATCAGAACTCATACTGGTGAGAAACCATTTTCATGCTTGGAATGTGGGAAATGTTTATGAAAAAATAAACACTTGTACATCAGAGAACTCACACAGACGAGAAACCATTTCCATGTTCTGAATGTGGGAAATGTTTTTCTCATAAATTGGCCCTTAATTTTCTTTTGAAAACACACACAAGTGAGAAACCTGTTTTCATGTTCTGAATGTGGAAAGTGTTTTTCACAGAAAGTAGAACTTGTTCGACATCAGAGAGTTCACACAGGTGAGAAACCATTTCCATGTTCTGAATGTGGGAAATGTTTTTCTCATAAATCGGGCCTTAATTCTCTTCTGAAAACACACACAAGTGAGAAACCTGTCTTCATGTTCTGAATGTGGAAAGTGTTTTTCAATGAAAGTAGAACTTGTTCGACATCAGAGAGTTCACACAGGTAAGAAACCATTTCCATGTTCTGAATGTGGAAAATGTTTTACACAAATATCCGTCCTAAATTCTCATCTGAAAACACACACAGGTGAGAAACCATTTCTCTATGCTCTGAATGTGGGAAACGGTTTAGAGTGAAATTAGGCCTTATCGGTCATCTAAGATTACACACAGGTGAGAAACCGTTTTCATGTTCTGACTGTGGAAAAAGTTTTACACAGAAATTAATACTTGTTAGACATCAGAGAACTCATAGAGCTGAGAAATAATTTTATTTTTAGTGTGAGGAAGTTAGAACTTCTTACACATTAAAGAGATCACAAAAGTGAGAAATTATGTACATGTTGAAAAAGTGGCAACATCGTACCCTAATTTTAAAAGTGCTTTCTGTGTACTGCTCAATCCTATTCTTATGCCATGCTTATATATTCCTTTTACCACATTAAATCCTGGAATTGTCAGAGGTCTCTGAACAAGTCTTATAGCATAAGAACAGTAGAAAATGAGATCATAAATATATAAAACTGTATAATTACTTATGCAGTAAGGTTACAGCAAATGTGGAAATATAGATCATAAAACTGTGTGTAGGAATATAAACTATATATAAATGTGTACAAGTACTCTTTGTGTAGAAATATATATTTATAAATGTTATATATTAAAACACAAAAGGACATTACTATGTACAGAGTTAAATTAATTTATTAACAGGTTTTTTATACAGCGCCATCAGGTTACGTAGTGCTTTACAATTTTAAAAGTCATTATATCAGGACTGGGCAGTACAGGCAGACTGGGTGGGTAAGAGGGCCTTCCACATGCTTGCACTCTATAGGATGTTAGGGATTGATACATAAGGGAAAGTGCTATATAATCACACAACGGACCAGCCGGCTTACATGGTAAAAGTGCTCTGTATGATCCAGTCACACAGTAGTGTTATTAGCAGCACTGAGGAGAATTTTAGTATAGAGTGAAAGTGAACAAATTTGTGTTAATCCTGAAATGAGGGCTATATAATATAGTAGTTGTAATAATGTAGACAAATGTTAAGTAGGTTGTGGAATTTGGTTTGCTTGTTTGAAGAGATGAGTTGTAAGGGAACACTTGAAAGTTCGGAGAATGGAGGATAGTCTTAGTAGGTGAGGAAGTTTATTCCAGAGAGTGGGTGCAGCCTGGGAGAAGTCCTGTAGCCAGGAATCAGGGCATTTGTTTAATGTGGAGGAGAGCTGTATGTCCTTTGAAGATCTGAGAGAGTGAGCTGGGATGTATTCTGAGATGAGTGAGGTGCAGTCTTATTGATGGCTTGGTAAGTTAGCAAAAGGATCTTGTATTTGATTCTGTAAAATACAGGTAACCAATGTAGAGGCTGACAGAGTGGAGAAGCTCTCGAGGATCGTTTAGCAAGGAAAATCAGTCTAGTTGCTGCATGTAATATAGACTGTAGGGGGTGTAATTCTATAATGTGGGAGTCCAATAAGGAGAAAGTTACAATAATCAATACGGGAGATGATTAGTGCATGTATGAGTTATTGTAGTATCTTGTGTGAGATATTTGCTTATTCTGGATATGTTTTTTAGATGTAACAGGATTCAGAGACAGATTGTATGTGGGGAACAAAGGACAGTTCAAATTCAGTGGTAACACCTAAGCACTGAGTTTTAGGTGCAGGGAATTATTTCAGTGTTGTCAACAGAGATAGAGAGACCAGGTGGCTAGCTTTTAGTAGCAGGTGAAAATATTATTAGTTCAGATTTAGGTAGATTAAATATTAGATGACGGGAGGACATCCAGGAAGAAAGGACAGAGGCAATCTGTAACATGGGCCAACACAGTAGGTGAGAGATCAGGGGAGGATAGGTAGATTTGTGTGTCATCTGCATGGAGATCATACTGAAATCCAAATGAAGTTGTATAAATAGAGAATAGCAATGGACCCAAGACCGAGCCTTGCGGTACTTCAACAGATAGAGGAAGAGCAAGGGATGTGGATCCAGAAAAGCGAACACTAAAGAGCGATTGGATAAGTAGGATGTGAACCAGGAAAGAGCTGTGTCCCGAATACCCAGGGATTGTAACATTTGTAAGAGAAGAGAGTAGTCAACAGTATCAAAGGCAGCAGAAAAATCCAAGAGAATTATAAGAATGTTCTTTAGATTTAGCAGTAATTAAGTCACTGTGTAGACAGGTCTTTCAATCAGCTTTACAGGGCATAGAAGTTGGGAAATGGGCCGATAATTTGAGGGTGAGTTGGGGTCAGAGTTTTGCTTTTTCAGAATTGGAGTAATCAGAGAGATTTCAAATTGTAGTTAAGGTAAGAATAAGAACAGATGATAGATATCGACGGACCTGTGTGGGTACAGGATCAAGAGGACAGGTAGCAGAGTGGGAACTGCAGAAAAGAGCAGATATTTCTTCTTCATTTGTGTGTTGGAATGAGGACATGGTGCTAGAGTGTGGATGAAAGGATCTGAGTAGTATGTTAGCTGATGAGGAGGAGGAGGACGCCAATTCCCATCTGATCTGGTCAATCTTGTTCTTAAGTACAATGCAAGATCTAGAGCACTGATGGCAGTTGATGGATTTTGCACAGGAGGGCTAAGTAGGGAGTTAAATGTGCGAAATAAGCGTTTGGGGTTAGAAGCCTGTTCTTCTCTTCGGAACTTTTGTTTTTAGGGAGAGTGGGTAAGACTCTCCCCTCCAACAGCTGCTAACTATTTTTATTATTATATTTCTGCCAACCTAGGTGACTTGTTCACCTTAAACATTACAATGCAAGATCTAGAGCACTGATGGCAGTTGATGGATTTTGCACAGGAGGGCTAAGTAGGGAGTTCAATGTGCGAAATAGGTGTTTGGGGTTAGACGCCTGAGTAGAAATGAGAGTTTGAAAGTAGGATTGTTTGGCCTTGTCCAGAGAATTTCGATAAGTTTTATGATAAGTGTTGGTGTAAGTTAAAAAGTCATGGGAAGAATGGGATATCCGCCAACGACGTTCTGCTTTGCGGGAGAGTCTTTTAAGATTTTGTGTGTCGTTAGTTTGCTATGGCTGACACTGATGTTACCCTGGTACCAAAGGGGTAGCAGGAGCAACCAGATCAAGCGCAGCTGCTAGGGTTTGGTTGAGGTGAGATACTGCCAAATCAGGAGAGTGGAAGTTAGAAATTGGAGACAGCTGTTGTTGGACCGATTTGAGAAAGTTGGTTGATATTAATAGCGTTAAGATTTCTACGTGTAAGCAAAGGTTTGATAGAGTTAGACAGCAAAGGAATAGAACTAGTGGGGGCATAAGTTGATGGTCTGACAGAGGGCGAGGGACATTAGGAAGATCAGAGACTTAGCATAGTTTAGAGAACACCAGATCAATGCAATTGCCATCCTTATGAGTCGGTGAATCACTCCATTGGGAGAGGCCAAGAGATGAGGTTACAGAGAAAAGCTTAGTGGCAGCAGGAGATAAAGGGTTGTAAGTGGGGATACTGAAATCACTCATGACAAAAACACAAAAACAAATTCTAGCGCCAAAAGAAGTGTAAATGAACTAAATAGGCAGCTGGTCTTAAAACAAGTTAGTAGCTTGTCAAATATCAAAAACAAAATATAAGACTATAGCGCCAGAACTAGTATATCTGGCGCTATAGTCTTATTTTTACCTATTCGAAATCACTCATGATAATGGTAGGTATGTCAGAGGATAGGAAGTGAGGGAGCCATGCAGAAAAGTGTTGTATAAATTGTTTGCAGGATGTTTTGGGGGGTCGATAGATCACAGCCATAAATGACACCATTATAGCTGCTGTGAAAGTCGTGGTATAACTATTAACAGAATTATTTTTTTTTAAAGTAGCACAGAACTGAATAAATATCTGATGGACCAAGGTCATAAGTACAAATGTCTAAATATGGTCACCAATTTTAAATACACAAAAAAACGAGCAGTTAAAGATATATGAAAAGTCACTAAAACGCAAATTAAAATAGGCAATGATCATAATACTATACTATGAAGTCAGTGGACAATAAGCTCAGTGATAAAGCCAGTTAATGTATTTATCAATGCCAATATAAGATCTGAGTAGGAATCTTTACGAACGTTATAGTCCCTTGTATCAGATGGAGTAGAGGAGAACAGGGTGGTATACTGTCCTGTAATAGGATGTGTACTTTCTTTGTCTTGCTTTGTAAAGGAGTAAAGCTGAGCAGTATTGATGGAAAATACTATTTGATGGAATACACTCACAGTCACAAGTCCTATAAGCCTCAGGAGCAGCAACCTCACTAGTGACCACCTGGGGTCCGAATCCAAAGTTACCAACAGCTGTTGAGGCAAAAAGAAAAGTCCCATATCAGTATATATAATATAAAATTAATAATAATAATTAATGTAATATAAAAATAAATATTTAACAACTATATAGAAAATTCGGATTTTCTAACCACGGACCCACACCCAAAAAAAAAAGACATTACACTTACCCCACCCGTGTTCATCCCCACCTCCGGAGCCGTGCTGACGGGGAAACACCAAGATGCGCTAACTGTAACGTGCTCCCAGTGGTCATGTAAAGCCATAAACAATAAGAGAAGAGTAGTGTTTGTAGATTTTGTGCTTAAAAGATCAATTATATAGTTAAAATATAATCTTTATTGATATTTATTAAAAGCCTTTAGCATTACTGTCAGGAACCCGGACCACCTACGTGAGAATCGCTGATTTGGAAACCCAAATTTATGTTTACCTGGGGGCCTAGCACATTAAATTCCACATTAATATTCTAGCACCACCCATCTCTATTATTACCCCAAATATTCCGGCTGCCACCATCCCTTTTTAAAGGTTAACGCAAAGCTTTCAACAAAGTTATACCGCACTTACCAGAAACTGTCACCCCGTGACCTTTTTTCTACAATCAACCCTGGATTAATAACCGCAGTTATTGAAATGATCACCTCGTGAGGTATTTCCCTTATGAGTTACAGTAGCCAAAAAGCAGTCAAGTTTCTTCAGAGTAGGACTTTCTGAGCAAATATGAATAAGGCAAAATAAACGACAAATAGGGAAAAATAACAGAAAATAATCACCTTTTTGGAAATTACTTCTTTGCTAGAGGCTTAGCAGAAGACACTGGATAATCCCACCAGACTAGCAATCTGGACCTCACATGGAACTAACCTTAGTTTTGGGCTCATTGCATTTTTAAAGACACCTTTTCTGATTATCTATCCTCCCCCTGGCAGGGAGGTTTGATTGGTGACTTCAGTATGGGGCTGGTCTGAGATTCTGGAACCTGCCCCTTTGATATTGATAACTGAAACACTGAAACCATATTTCTGCCTCTGAGTTGTTGTACAAGTATAATATTTACATTTCTGGCTTTGAGTGATGTCTGGATACCAAACAACCCCTAAGTATGAGAAACATATGCCCTGTGGCTTATTAAGGACCCAAACATGCCACTGATTCCAAAATTGTAAGTATTACCAACAGGAGCCAGTGTCATACTTCTCTAAAGTTTGAGGTTTCCACAAGTATGAGAAAGCACCTGGGGTTCCGGAGCCTCTTGTCTATAACATTTCTTTTTGAAGCCAGATAACGTGTGAATGGTATCAGACCATTTCCTTTCTATGCATGACTCCTAGAGGGATATTTGGCTATTCAGCCAGATCCTTTGAGGTGACAAATGTCCTTCAGTAAATGTCTTTGTTCTAGGACTAGCCATATTTAATAACGGAGTGCAGTTTGAATATTGACCTCATCTGAGGCTTTCCGTGATGGAATTTAATTTCCTGTAATCTAGACAAAAGCGGGTGGTCCAACTTTTAAGTCAAAAGCACTACGGGTGAGGCTCAGGCACTTTGAGATTCCTGGATCGCCCCTAGTGCTAACATCTCCTCTATCTCCAGCTTCATAGCCACCCTGACTTCCATGGAAACCCTATTGGCAGGTTGTCTAATGGATGGGTGGTCCCCATTGTTTACGTCATGTACTGCTACGGAGGTTCTTCCTGGCCTCCTTGTGAAGGTTTCTTCACTGCTGCCCAGTTAGCTGCAGTCCATATTCTGCATCTTCCAGGGTTCCGATCTCCCCTGCAGTACCCACCAAATCCCCTAGAGGATCAGGCTCACTTTCCTTAGGCAAGCTGCAAACTGGTAGGGCCCAGATCCCACCGCTGACACCAATTTGTCGGGAACCCAGATCACCTACGTCAGAATCCCTGACTTGGAAACCCAAATTTGCTCTTACCTGGGAGCCTAGCACATTAATATTCTTGCACCACCCGCCTCTACTATGGTAAATCTCTTTGCTGTGTTTCATCAAACTCCACTAGTTCCATGATAAGTCTCTCCTTAGACTTAAGCCTTACTACACACAGAAGCTGATATGTGTATCTTTTCCCTGTTCTTTATAACTAGCTGCCATTCTTCAAAGAAATTTGTCAAATAAAAGATAGAAAAGAAAGCAAGAAAAGGGAAGGGTATTGCTTGTATGTATGTCTAATAGCAACTTATAGGCATTGGGCCTTATTCATATAATCAGTTGTTACTAATTCTAAGGGCCCGATTCAATTGTCGGCGAAGTTTTCAAAAAGTTTGCAGGCAGCGGTAAAAAAATAACCAGAGAAAGAAAAAATCTCTCTGTTAACGCCGCAAATCACCTCCTGCTAGCAGGAGGTGACCGGCGCTAGTGAGAGTCTATTACCCAGTGCCTGAAATCACTGGATACCAAACAACCCCTAAGTATGAGAAACACATGCCCTGTGGCTTATTAAGGACCCAAACATGCCACTGATTCCAAATGTACTGCTACGGAGGTTCTTCCTGGAATCCTTGTGAAGGTTTCTTCAAAGGGGCGTAGGCATTCAAGCAGCTGAGCTTGCTGCTGCTCAGTTAGCTGCAGTCCATATTCTGCATCTTCCAGGGTTCCGCTCTCCTCTGCAGTACCCACCAAATCCCCTAGAGGATCAGGTTCACTTTCCTCAGGCAAGCTGCAAACTGGTAGGGCCCAGATCCCACCGCTGACACCAATTTGTCAGGAACCCAGATCACCTACGTCAGAATCCCTGACTTGGAAACCCAAATTTGCTCTTACCTGGGAGCTTAGCACATTAATATTCTTGCAGCACCCGCCTCTACTATGGTAAATCTCTTTGCTGTGTTTCATCAAACTCCACTAGTTCCCTGATAAGTCTCTCCTTAGACTTGTCTATCCACTCTTAAGCCTCACTGCACACAGAAGCTGATGTGTATCTTTTCCCTGTTCTTTATAACTAGCTGCCATTCTTCACAGACATTCGTCAAATAAAAGATAGAAAAGAAAGCAAGAAGAGGGAAGGATATTGCTTGTATGTATGTCTAATAGCCACTTATAGGCATTGGGCCTTATTCATATAATCAGTTGTTACTAATTCTAAGTGTCAGAAATAAGTTTTTATATCAAACACTTAGATGCACAAATCCCAGCGCTGTCTACCAATTTTGATATATGTGCTGCCGAAACAAGATTTATAATGTGTATAATGTGTGATAAGTATTAGTATTTGCAAATACATTAATTAAATGAATAACATTATGATAACGTGATTATAATAGTCACTGTGTTCATAATAGTTTAACTTAAGGATCTGCTAAAAGTGCTAAAATAAGCTTCCTGTGTTTTAATATTCATATTTTTTTCAACAGATGGATACAGAGATAGGAACTTATTGGCAAGGCAAGATATTTTAACTACACGTTCTGAAAGAAAAGACAAACAAACTACACAAGATTCTCCAGAAGAACACCCAGATTCCCTAAATCTCCATCCAATATTACTCAGTGCAAAAAAATTATATGAGGGATATCCTCTTAACAGAATAAACATTGCTGCATATAGTACATACATAAATAATACAGATGACACAAGCTTTCTCTGTTCTGAGGATGAGACATGCTTTAAATCATCTCTACATGAAGCTCAGAGAACCCACTCAGGTGGAAATCCATTTTTGTGCTCAGAGTGTGGTATATGGTTTACACACAAATCAAAGCTTATTACACATATTAGATCTCACACGGGTGAGAAACCATTTCCATGTTCTGAGTGTGGGAAATGTTTTGCATGTAAATCAAATCTTCTTATACATCAGAGAATTCACACAGGTGAGAAACCATTTCCGTGTTCTGAGTGTGGGAAATGTTTTGCACGTAAATCAAATCTTGTTATACATCAGTTAACTCATACTGGAATTAAACCATTTTCATGCTCTGAATGTGGAAAATGTTTTTCAATGAAGTCAGTACTTCTTGAGCATCAGACAACTCACACGGGTGAAAAATTATTTCCATGTTCTGAGTGTGGGAAATGTTTTGCACGTAAATCAAATCTTGTTATACATCAGTTAACTCATACCGGAATTAAACCATTTTCATGCTCTGAATGTGGAAAATGTTTTTCAAAGAAATTAGTACTTCTCCAGCATCTGGCAACTCACACGGGTGAAAAATTATTTCCATGTGCTGAGTGTGGAAAATGTTTTACAAGGAATTCAGGCCTTATTTCACATCAGAGAATCCACACAGGTGAGAAACTATTTCCATGTTCTGAATGTGGGAAATGTTTTACAAGGAATTCAGGACTTATTTCACATCAGAGAATCCACACAGGTGAGAAACCATTTCAATGTTCTCAATGTGGGAAATGGTTTTCAAAGAAGTCATATCTTGTTGAACATCAACTGACTCACACAGATAAAAAACCATATCCATGTTCCGAGTGTGGGAAATGTTTTAAAAAGAAATCAAGTCTTCTTCGTCATCAGATAGTTCATACAGGGGCAAAAACTATTTCCATGCTTTGAATGTGGGAAATGGTTTACAATAAAATCATTACTTGATGATCATCTCAGAACACACACATATTAGAAACCATTTCCATGTAATTATTGTGGGAAAAGGTTTAACCTAAATAAAGACCTAATTGCTCACATAGGAACACACACAGGTGAGAAACTATTTCCATGTTCTGAATGTGGAAAATGTTTTGTGCAGAGAACAGTCCTTATTGACCATCAGAAAACTCATACAGATGTGAAACCATTTTTATGCTCGGTTTGTAAGGAAATCAGGCCTTGATTAACATCTAACATCACACACAGGTCAGAATCCATTTCTGTGCTCTGAATGTGGGAAACAGTTTAGAGATAAATCAGGCCTTACTGGTCATCTGAGAGCAGACACAGGTGAGAAACCTTTTCCATGTTCTGAATGTGTTTTTCACAGAAATCAAAACTTGTTAAACTCATAGAGTTTAATGCATTTCAATGTTTAGAGTGCGGTAATCTTTTTATGAGTAAGTTAGAACTACTCCCACATCAAAGAACTCACAAGTGATAAATCATTTACATGTTGCAAAAGAGGAAACATGGTACCGATTCTGCAAACTCTCCTGTATACTGTTCCACCATACTCTTATCTCATTGCTTATAGTCCTTTTACAACAATAAATAACATAACTCTTAAAGAGGTGCATTAAAATTATAAAATTAAATCATAAATATATGAAATGGTATCTTTCATTATGCGGTAAGTACAATTTGGAAATATAGATGATCAAATTTTTGTTTGTAGAAAATAAACTTTTTATGTATTTTTCATAAATGTGCACAAGTACTTTGTGTGTGTGATAAATATATGATATAGAAAGTGGCGGCAGATAAGAGCCACAGACGCTATTAAAATGATTGACCCACGAAATATTGAAATCCTGGTGTGTGAGTTTTTGTTTGTAAAAGTTGCTCTCTTGATCTTGCTAGGGCTTTCATATTTGTTTGAGTATATTGATGTTGCAGAAAATGTCTTTCCAATTGAGGTAAAGTGGTAGTAGATCACTATTGATGCGGCAAACACATGGGAATTCTGACAATAGGAGTCGCTTTTTTAAAGATCTAGGATGATGACTGGATGCTAAGAGTAAGGGATTGCGATTATTGAGTTTTTGATTGATCATGGTCTTAAGGCCCTCCGCTTTGAAACTTATGATGTTGACATCTAAGTAGTTGATGGAATGTGCATAATATGAATAGATGTATTTTATAAAGTGATTCATTAGATTCATTTCTTAAATCGTCATAATAAACTCTTGTTCAGTGCAGAAGCATCATATAAACAAATTATCAATGTAACTTGAATACTTAAATAATTTGCATTGGCAAGTCTTGGTGTTAAAAAGGAAAAAAAGGTCCTTTTGGTCTGGTACGTGAATGCATTTGATAAAGATTGAGCCCATGGCGCAGCCTGAGATTTGTAGGTAAAATTTACTGTTAAACAGGAAATAGTTTCTCAAAATTTTTATTCCAGTAGTTTTATAAATAAATCTGTCTGGGCCATTCTAGACGTTTTTAGACAGATTTATTTATGAAACAACCACTTGCCATTTCAAATGATTGAAATACAGGTTGGCAACTGTTTATCCAATCTGGGAGCGCCAGAGAATAAATAACTAAATAGCAAGTGTAGTGTTGGCTTGAAACTCTTACATGTTAAACAGCCCCTTAAGCATGGGTGGTGGCAAACGACTGCACCTCCTCTCCAGATCCTGGCCAATGGATCACATCAGGCATCTGCAGAACCACCCGTTTCTGACAAAACTGGAATAGCTTCGGCCTCCTGTCTCTACATGTGTAGAATGATCAGGCTGTGCTTTCAGGAGCCTGAATTTGCATGACTTGCAATAGCGTTATGTATGTGTTCTATGGAGGATGGAACAGGTTGCACCCCATCCAGATACCAGCTGTGCCTTTGTGTTGCTCATATCCCCATCCACTCTGGTCACAATTAAGCTAGAATTTATTACAGACATACAAGGGTTATGCTTTACCTACATAGAACTACACATGGTAATAAGAGCTGGAATCAAAGTATATGCTGTTACAGCACAATATCATCACAAACTCTGATCAGATGAGGAAGATGTTCCAGCGAAGAGATGCTGCAGCAGTTATATTGCCAGAAGTCTCACCATGTCAGAGGATCATGCAATGTTTCTTGGGGCCAGGTTTACTAGGCTGAGTTACCACATTAAGTTACCACAGCAACCAATCAATTTAGATTACATTCTCTAGTATATAAAAAGAGTGAGAGCTAGAATCTGATTGGTTGTTATAGGCAACATTTCCACTTTTCCAAACCCGCAGCTTAGTAAATCTTGCCCTTGGTCCTTGTTGAAACAGCCTTCATCCCTCACCGAGTAGTTACTCCCTGCAACACAGGATGGGGGTAACAGAGGCCAACACTGTTACTATAATATAGGGGATGCCAAGTTCCCACTTTGTTACTATAGGACATGACGGTGTCAAGTTCCCACACTTTTATTACAGGGCAGGGGTTGCCAGGTACCCAACTCCTTACAACAGAAGAAATAGTGCAAGGTAGCCATCCCATCACTACAGGATGGGTAGAGTAGCACAGAGTCTGTACTGATGACGTTACAACACAGGAGAGAGCACAGCAAGCAACCTGACCCATTAGCAATGCTCATCCCACACCTGAACAAAACATCACTGGGAAAACTATGCCTCACGAGGAAGAAAAATGGGGGATCGATGGGACCCAAACCCAAGAGGAGAAAAAATGATTGTACTCTACCTACTGGCGACCCTGGATCTACCCTCTCTATATTTACCCCACGTCTATCCTCCCTCTGCCCTTATCACCTTCCACTGTCCAGTTAACACACCCTGCCACCTCTTTCTTTTTCAGTGCCTCCAAACTCACCTGCAGGTTCTACAAATCTGGCATAATGGGCATAAGCTCACGTTGCCTATAAACACCGCCTATCAAAGAAACTTAAAAAAAATAAAAATAAAAAGCTGACTGCAGTATAGCGACCATAACTCTATGTCCAACTCTGTAAATGGGTGACTTTATAATGGCTGTGAGAGAAAGCAAATCGATACACAACCTCATCACTTTTCCAATCTGTAACTTTGCTTACAGCCCAGGCTTATGTTAATTGGTTGCCACCAACTCATCCTTTCTCACCATTGGCCAGCAAGCCTCCATTGTCCTGGCCAGGTGTTAAGTGATGCACTTCTAGCCAGTGTGGTTTAATGTCAACCAGTTGGGACTGTGCTATCTCCAGAACCCTAATATAATACATGTGGGGTATATTGGGGCCCTGCTGTACTAAGGTACCCCAAATGTAACACATGTGGAGTATATTGGGGGCCTAAGGATGGCACACTCTGTAAAGTACATGTGTAGTATATAAGATTTATGGGTATGGCACACTATATATAGTATATGTGGGGTATATTATGGGTCTGGGAATGGCACATACTATAATATTTGTGGGGTAGATTAGGGATCTGGGAATGGCACACTATATATTTTATATTTTGTGCTACTCCCATACCCTAATATAAACCACAATATTATAATACATGCCATTCCCTGACCCCTAATATACCTCACATTTACTTTATATAGTGTGCCATTTCCAGAACTCATATACAGAACGTGCCATCTCTAGACCCCTCCTATAAACCACATGTACTTTATATTGTATTACACGCATTGGAAACTCCCCCTTTCAGAATACAGCAATTTCCCCTGGGCCTCGCTGTAAGGTCAGCGTCTCCCTGCAGACTCCGACCACAACCACTCAAGTATAAAACACTGAGGCCTCACGAAGGACCCGGATCCATAGCTAGGCTGTCTGGATTTCTGCTGCATTCGCTCATACGGAGTTATGCTCCCAGGATCCTACGTTTTTGCAGTACCGCCATTTTATGTAGATGTGGATTGTACATAAGGGCAGAAGCCGGTCTTTACTAAACAATTTACATCCCTCCCCCTCCATCAGAGCAGAGGCGCTTCAGCTTTCTCATACCCTCCAACATGACCCCCTCCATTAGGTACATAAAACTCTGCTCCTGCTCTTCCTTCCTAATCTCTGATTGCAGTCACCTGTGTTACACACCTTTCTATTCAAATAACTAGTATAACACAGGCAGGGCAGAAGCTTTACTAAACAATTTACATCCCTCCCCCTCCATCAGAGCAGAGGCGCTTCAGCTTTCTCATACCCTCCAACATGACCCCCTCCATTAGGTACATAAAACTCTGCTCCTGCTCTTCCTTCCTAATCTCTGCTCTGATTCACCTGTGTTACACACCTTTCTATTCAAATAACTAGTATAACACAGGTGACTGCAATTAGAGATTATGAAGGAAGAGCAGAGCAAGAGTATTATGTACCGAATGGAGGGGGTCATGTTGGAGGGTATGCTGTAGCATGCAGAGCTGACCTGTGGTGTGTGCATCACTCTATGGAACTGTAGCATGCAGAGCTGACCTGTGGTGTGTGCATCACTCTATGCTCTGTAGCATGCAGAGCTGACCTGTGGTGTGTGCATCACTCTATGCA
>WWET01002044.1:89951-100585 GCA_011038615.1 Limnodynastes dumerilii
TAATATATTCCCTGCCTAAGGTACACAAGGATCTACAGAACCCCTGGGACACCCTATCCTTTCGGCGAGAGGGTCCATCTGCCATCCTATAGCCTCTTTCCTGGAGTTTTTCCTCCAACCTTGCATACAGGCCTTACCCACCTATCTTCGACACAAGTCATCTGCTTGAGAAATTGGAATGCTTACCTGCCTTACCTTATCCATTAATGTTGTGCACAATAGATGTAACAAGCCTGTATACAAGTATCCACCAAAAGGATGGGTTACAGGCTACCATGGACTTAATCACAGACAATCCTCTGTATAATGGTTCACCAATCCCTCTGTTCTCAAAATTACTTGAATTAATTTTGACAAAGAATTCTTTATGTTCGACGGCAAGTTCTTCCTACAGACAGCGGGCTGCACAATGGGCTCGCCTGTCGCCCCCTTATTCACAAATGCATTCATGGCTAAGGTAGAACACTGCTTTTTTTTTGACCAATCCTCTTTGCTCCAACAAAATTTTCTTTTACACACGGTACATCGACGACCTGCTCATCTTCTGGGCAGGGTCTATTGATGAGTTTGAGGACTTCATGCGGCACATTAACACTATGAATCCTTATATCAAATTTACCCACTCTTGCAGTGAAGTTTCCATAAATTACTTGGACGTACAAATCTCGATTGATGAAAGGAAAATTAATACATCATTATATGAGAAAGCATCAAACCGGAACACACTACTCCTATCGAGCAGTGCACTTCCCCGGTCACTTAAAAGCGGCTTACCGTACACACAATTCCTTAGAGTATGCCGTGTGAACAACGACGCTGCAACCAGAGACACTCAACTGAACATTATGTCTAAGAAGTTTCTTCAACAAGGTTACAAGCAAGAAACCCTAAAATGGGCTATATCTAAAGCCTTGAACATCCCACGGTCCCAATTGATGACATCACAACCCCGAACAGAAAAGCCTGATGTGTTACCCTGGGTCACGTCTTTCACACACCTGAGTCCGGTCATAAACAAAGCTGTAGGGCTTTATGGCCGATAGTACAATCGGACCAGTCTCTAACATCACTTAGAGCTAAAAGAATCATGCCTTGTTATTCGAGAGGACCTAACATCAGGGATCGTGTGGTCAAGACAGACATTACTTCTTTCAAATCTAAACAGACTTTCTTATCTCGCCCACCTGGTTGCTTCAAGTGTGTTGGTTGCACGACGATATACGGAACCCGGGAATTCTTTCAATCACCCAAGATCCAGCAAGAAATATAACATCAGATTTCCCCTGACCTGCACTTCCAAGTTCATCGTGTACTTGATCCGTTGCCCATGTGGCCTTGTAACAAGCAAGACTTGCAGAACCTTCAGAGAAAGGATGAACTTACATAGATCTTCAATTAGACTTGCCCTAAATTCTGGTAAGGCTGACCAACCCGTCGCAAAGCATTTCTTGACATTAAAACATTCTCTTGCAGACTTCCGCTGCAAAATCATTGACCATGTTCTTTTGTCACCCAGGGGGGGGGTGACAGAGAGAAAGCCCTGCTCAGATGTGAGGCCCGTTGGATTTTCACCTTGCAAACGGTGCATCCTAAAGGGCTGAATGAGACTTTGCCCCTCAATTGTTTTTCATAACTGTTTTTTATAACTGTGTTTCTCAACATTACCATAGGTACCACTTGGATTTTCAGCAGATATTATGCTGCTAATACCTTATTGAACTGTTTCACAATAACTGTTTATTCACAATGTGCGTTTTCTTTTACACTTATTTTATTTATTTCTTGTGCTTCACACGCTAGTGCTAACTGTTGCCCACTTGTGTTGTGTCCCCTGACATACAGCGCAGCGTCGGCTGCCTCCTCTGTCCCACAGCTGTCTCCGCCCTTGATGTCAGTGGCGGCGTTTTTGTTGCCATGGTGCTGAAGGGTTGTCGTCACGCTATGCGTCAGCTGGTAGGACAGCCGTCGCCTGCAGCTGGAAAGCGGGAGATGCTCCGACGGGTATACAGTGATGACGCGCGTGTAAGGTAAGCCGGCCCACTTATGTGGGTTATTTATTTGGTGGTTTATGTGTTGTTATTTGATTTCTATCCCTGAGGAAAGAAAAGATGTTCCTCGGAAACGTTGGACTTGAGTGTTGTTTAACGATTTACCAGTAAAAAGTATCTTTACCAAGCCTGTGTGTGCTGCACATTTTGTTCCTCTACAATTATCTCGGTGAGGTGCACCACAGCAGCATTATTGTGTATGGGAGTGCCGTTATCGGGACTATAGATAGATAGATATATTTGTAGATAGATAGATAGAAATATCTATAATTTCTTGTTTTTAATTCTTCAGTTGCTTGTTTTATGTTTCAGAGTTGGCAACTCTGCTCCTGAATCCTGATAGTCATATAGTCATCTATCTATACCCCGGTGCTGCCTGTGTTACATTTGGGACAAGGCGCAGATAATAATTAATAATAATAATATCTCCTCACATTACAAAACATTACACCAGAGCACAGCAGCCATTGCTTCTGCCTAAAATACCCAGAGACATTACAAACTCGTATATAATACACACAGACATTACGCCCTCATATATCATATACACAGACATTACACCCTCATATCATATACACAGACATTACACCCTCATATTTATTATACACAAAGACATTGCACCCTCATATATAATACACACATACATTACACCCTCATATATAATACACACAGACATTACACCCTCTTATATTACACCCTCATGTATCATACACACAGACATTACACCCTCATATATATTATACACAAAGACATTACACCCTCATATATATTATACACAAAGACATTACACCCTCATATTTATTATACACAAAGACATTACACCCTCATATATCATACACACAGACATTACACCCACATATATCATACACACAGACATCAAACCCTCATATGAATGGATAGACATCACACACACGCAGTATCCATGTAATAGACACAGCTATTGCACAGACATAGAATAGAAACAGACATCACACATGCACCCTCCACCCCTGCATGGGTAAGTGTGCCCATCCCCCATGCGGAGGAGATACGCATCTATTAAAAAAAAAACTTTTTAGAAGGTCTTTCTGGCTCGCAGGACTGACTCTGCCGGGATGCGTGCGACAGCTCTACTTGCCAAGCCACGCCCCCAAAAGCCTACATTTTGGATAGTGTATTGTTAGGTTCAGATCTGCTTTTATGTCAAAATGCGTTATGTTTAAGCAATCGTGTGAAGATATATGAGAGAATTTAATGTATGTTATAAGAAAAGTTTATCCTATTCTATAACTACAAGCCACCAAACTCAATGGGCATCTGTGTTAATAATTATCATGTTTTATAATCCCTGGGATGAGTGTGACTGATGACTGTATCATTGTGTCTGTCAGACTCTCAGAACATGTCCGGGGGAGTGGAAGAATTCAAAAACATCTCAAGTAATGACCCGAGCATTGAGAATGACGGACTCCTTACATCACCGGGTAAGAGGGGATTTCATTCATCGTAAGTGGGAGAACAGTAACTCCTGTCACCTGATAACTATATTCACATACTGATTGCATTGTGTGCGTCTTACAGATGGATTCAGTAACTACAATACACCAGAGGTCTATCCTCATCCTCATAGCTCACAGGATTGTACAGAGGGAGATCACAGTATCCAACATAACCATCAGGTAACAGATTGTAGATATTTCTGCACCTCCATAAATACCAAAGTGACTTTACTGCATGATATGATCTGTAAGAAAAGATACAAGGATGTTATACACTGATGTGTCATAATAAATTATATTTTTATTGTTTTGTGGGCTATTTAGGATGGTGTCCTGAAAGATATTATAGTAGTAATGATAGGAGAGGAAGAGAGATGTGTGAGGGGTGATCAGCATTGTAAGGAGGAAGAAACCCCTACAGATATCAGCACAGGTGAGTAATGATCACCTATCACCATATTCTATTTATTCAGTCACTGTTACAATCAGTCTCTGTCATGTTGGTCCCGAGTTCTCATCTCCCCTCATTTCATGCCTATAATATGCTATTTCCAGAATCTCTGTTTATATAGTCTGTTTTCCCAGACCCCTTATACACTACACATATACATTACATTATATGCTATCTCCAGACCCCTTATACACTGGACACGTACATTACATTATATGCTATCTCCAGACGCCTGCTATAAAGCATATGTACTATACACAGTCTGACATATCTACACGCCTAATATACCCCACATGTATTACAAGCATTGGAACCCTGTTTTCAAAATGTGCGCTGTCCCCTGGGTCTAGCTTTAGGCTCCGTGCTTCCTTGCAGCCTCTGACCATAACCGCTCGCTTGTAGGAAACACAGAGGCCTCACAAAGGACCAGGATCCATTTCTCCACTTTGGTCAGAGCTCCCGGATTTCTGCTGCATTCCGTTGCCAAGACCCCACCTTAACATCTCTGCTCTGGCCTCATTATATGTGGATTGAGCATAAGGGCTAAAGCCAGCCTTTACTGGACAATTTAAACCTCCTCTGTCACAGCAGAAGAGCTTAAGATTCCTGCCCTGTACCCAACCGTCATAAACTACCCAGATGGATGTTCTGGTGCACAGCAGTACGAAAAGGAGGCCATTTTCTATCATAGTGATCGGAAAACGCCCCCTTTGTGTTATTCAGGATTGGGCCCTAAGTCACTAGAATGCAGTAGTATAGATGCTTTATTAGTGCTGCAAAATTCCAAGTCCTAGGGATAATGGTGTGGGAATGCTGTACAATAATGATGTCCCAATATTATTGTTCCAACTGTTCAATATTGTTCTCCCAATATTCAGGATCTTAATGTTGAGAAGGTGTCCGAGAATAACGTATCAATATCCAATCAAAGTCTTCAATACCAGTTTCTTTTGGGTCAAGAGATTTTTAGTGATTACAAAATGGCTCTACAGTAAAGTGTAGGGGGATGGGGAGAAAAGGTGAAGAATGAAGGAAAAAGGGCACAAGCAAATAGTGTAATATTGTATGACCAGGATAGGAGAGAAACTGCTGCACTCGCAGGTCTCTTGTGTAGCAGCATTGTATTGGGTTCTTTATGAAAGATCCTGTTGTGGAGGGTGATGGCTGCGCTGGAGAGATTCCCGTTCACTATCGGTGTTCCATCAGCGCGAGCGGCTTTGTTGGTTGTCTGGATGTTTTTCGGGTTGTCTAGGCTGTTACGCTGTCATCCTCCTCATTTTGAAGTTTGAGGACTGAGGGCACGATTGTGTTAGATTATTTTTGCTGAGATGAGGACCCAGACCTCTGGTTGCTGCTACTGCTGCTGGACTTCTCCCTAACTGGCTGGAGACACATGCAGCTGGACCGCTGCATTGAGGCTGTTTCGGGCCTCCTGCCGCTGGGATCCTGCCGCTGGACTGTTGTGTCTGTGTTGATGAGTTGGACTTCCTGCAGTGCAGGAGTGGTCTTTGACACACTCTAGTCAGGGCTGGGAGTGAAAGATCAATATTGTAAATATTGGATTCTGCAACTGAGCCTGTGGCAATAATTTAGTATTAGAGGTTAAAATAGTAAACCATTAGATGTATAGTACAATGCTTGTTGTACAATGTTGTTACATGGTTACATAGTTGATGAGGTTGAAAAAAGACAACAGTCCATCAAGTTCAACCTATTTTGGATCTCCTGCGATCCCTATCTTTATATTTGAAGTTAATCCATATAAAGCAACCTCAAAACTGTTGCAATCCTAAGATAAATAAATACATACATTTCTCCCTTGCTCCACTACTGTCCTTTATTTAAATTAGCGGTCCTGGTGACCCTGGATGTCCTTTTCTGCTAAAAATTTATCTAATCCTTTCTTAAACATATCCAGTGAATCTGCCATCACAACCTTCCCTGGCAGTGAATTCCACATCCTGACTGCCCTTACTGTGAAGAACCCTTTCCTTTGCTGGTTGTGAAACTTCTTTTCCTCTAACCTTAGTGGGTGCCCCCGTGTCCTGTGTACAGTCCTTGGGGTTGTTAATAAACACAATGCGTTTCATCACCATAAAAGTGTGACTTCATCAGGGGTAGGATGATGAATGGAGAGCCTGTCTATTTATGGAACGTGGGATAATTGATTGAGGAGGGGGGGCACAACGGAAAACAAGTGGTAAATTGATGCACAATAGAGATTATATGCACATTTAATCTATACTAAACATAAAAGTATATATCTGTAGCTTAATAGGTTGTACTGCACAATGAAGAGAGACGGTGATGAGCAGATTATCATTAGTCTGTTGTGAGGACCTATGGCAGTAAATATACTGATGATTTAAGGGTTGTGTTCTTTGTTACAGAGTATTGGGGGGTGTGGGTGGTGGACTGGGGATTGTTAGCAGAGGTAATGGGTAATGGATGTACAAAAAGTAGTTAAAAGAAAAATAGATGATATAAGTGGTGATGTGGAGAATTACAGAAGATGTGGAGACTGGTTGAATATAACATATGGGTCTGATGGGCTGTGTATTTGGTATACACAGAACGTGTGATTGCTGATAGGCAGTACGTGTAAATGGTGGGCTGTATATCCATGTCTATGTTCACACCTATCGGATGGAAGGTTTAAGAATAAAAATCCATTTGTGTTCTGTTGTGTGGATTTGTACAATGTTATCCCCTCCTCTCCAGTCTGTCTACCTTCTATAACTTGAAATGTGAGGCCTTTCGGGTCCCTATTGTGTGGCAGATTGAGGTGCTGTGAGACACTGGACCTCATAGTCATTCCTGGTGTTTCTGATGTGTCTGTAATCTGTATTACTAGTATTAATGGTCTGGTAGTGCTTCCTACATACTGTAGTCTGGACATTCTAGCAGGCAGATGACGTTTCTGGTAACCGCAGTCTCTCTTATGACAGCCAGGGATCCCTCTCTGTGATTGGTCAGAATGCTGTCTGCTCCTCTTTCTATAGGCTGCATTTGAAGGTTGATATTCCATCGTTCCACGCGTGCTCTGTTACTTGTGATTTTGGATGTGTTGTGAAAACACTTGAAGTCAAAATACATTTTAAATTAAAAACAAAAATAAAATGACTTAATAAATTTTTTATACATGATCTTAAAAGAGTGTGTAGGGATCTCTACTGGAGGTCTGATCAGGACCCCCTACCCCCCCTAAAACCTGCCCAGGATCCAACTGGATCACCTCGCATTGATTTCATGCCAATTGGTGCAGGGGTTTCTGAATACATAACCAGACAAACAGAACAAATAATTTTATTTTTAAGATTAAAGAACAGAAACTCCCATCACCTGATAACGATATTCAGATAATTCTTTAATTGTGTGTTTCCTACAGATGGTTTCAGTTTCCATAATACCCCAGAGGTCTATCCTCAACCTCGTAACTCACAGGATTGTACAGAGGGGATTTGCAGTATCCCACACAGCCAGCAGGTAATACAGATTGTAGATATTTCACACCTACATAAATATCAACGTGACTTTACTGCACGATGTGATCTGTAAGAAAAGATGCCAGGATGTTATACACTGATGTGTCATAATAAATATTTTATTGTTTTCTGATATTTAGGATGGTGTCCTGAAAGATATTAAAGTAGAAATGATAGAAGAAGAGGAAGAGAGATGTGTGATGCGTGATCAGCATTGTAAGGAGGAAGAAATCCTTACAGATATCAGCACAGGTGAGCGATGATCACCTATCACCATATTCTACTTATTCAGTCACTGTACAGTACACCATCACCTTATTCCATTCAAGTCACTGTTACAGTCTCATACAATACACCGTCCTCCATGTTGTTGGACTGTGCTCCCTCCTCACATCATTTTATTGCCTGTTATATGAAAACTATTATTATTTATTCACTCATTAGAACAATGTTTTGCAGAAATTAGATTCCAGAACAAAAACTTTGACTCCAGGGTTATAAAATAAATAAAAATAACATGTATATATTTATTTCACGTGTGGGTCCCCTTTTTAGGAAAGGCCGTTCTTGGCTGGGATTTTGATTGCTTTTGTCTTGCAGAGGCATTAAATCCTTGTAGATCTGGGGCCGTATTCATACTTCCGTTTCTGTTTATGTGCGTACGTTAAAATACGTAGCGTAACACGCAATTACGGTTCACATGTCCGCACGCAATACACAAACACGCCCACACACACGGATGGTCATTACCGTATGTATCTTCACGTGCGTATAAAAGTATGTACTTTAATGCATCTGTGTACGTATCACTAGTAGTGACTACTCAATGTGTCATACGTGTGCTAGTGATTGCTTGTTCATCAATTAGGTGTCTAATTAACAGAGTCAACGTCTATTAGCCTTCCCAAATTATTAACCCCTTGCAATGTTCCCTATCTGTTGTTGCCCATGAAACTCCCCATGGTTGTATTTTTTTTTTCTTTTTTTCTATTTCAGTATATGAAATGTTTTTTATCTTTGTTTTTAACAATGGCAAGAAATAACGATATTTCCCTCTGATTTTGATAATGACCTTGCACTGCGTTCTTGCTTCAGCATTTTGTCTTACAAAAAGGCGGATGAATAAATTCCCTTTTTATCCTAAAAAAATGCACAACAATCAACGTGCCAACATTTACCAGCACCTGTATCATAATGGTAACAAGCACACACCCGTCACTGATAACTTCATCATGGCACCAACACATAATAAGAAGAGGAATAGGAACTTCACAAAGTCAGAAGTTGAAAAATTGGTAGACTTGGTTTTGGAGACAATATATGATGGACCACATGAATTAGGGCCACGCCAGAGGGCCCAAGCATGGGAGCGAATAACTGACGAATTAAATGCGTTCAGCAAACTGAAGTATCCAAATGTTGATGATCGTTATTCCACCATGGTTAAAAAAAGGTATGTATATTGCGTATATTTGTTAATAGTTTATAAGTACGCATCATTTAATATTAATTTCAAAGTATGTTTAATTATATGTGGAAATTAACGTGTTTAATTTATTTATGGTTAACAAACTTCACAAATCTTTGCAATAGCCTTATGGCTACTATGTTTGTAAGGTTAGAATCCTGTTTTAAAAATGGGTCAATTTCTAATACCAGTTTATGTATTACATTGTGTATTGATTTATCTTTACAAGCAGTAGTTTAAGCAATTTTATTTCATTTCAGGTGGCAGGATTTCAGGACAAATCTAAAACGAAAATTAAAATCTCGCGACAAATATATCAGGTAACAATATATTATTTATACGAATGCAGACTTTCTTGGTTTCATATTTGCATATAATGCTTTACGTGTACTTATTCCATGATGTTTTTCTAATCTAACACATATCATTATAGCATGTACAATTGTTTGAACTGTACAACTTTATTCGTCCAAAAAATCTTACACTATATGAATCCAGGCGCAGAGGTGCTGGGAGACTGCCTGAATCCTTACAATTGACACCCGTGGAGGAAAGGGGAGCATGGATCATCCGGCCACAAGAGGTTCGTTGTGAGCCGGAATATGTGAATGCGGCAGAGGGTGCACCAAGGAATATTTCTCAACCTGCCCCAACACATGTTTCTCCTCCATTTTCAGGTATTTTTATTGTCTAAACTAACATGATACATTTTTATGCTGTATTCATTTGTGGATTGGTTATGTAAGTAAATACAATTAATACGTTTCATGTGCCCTATTTGTAGTATCTGATAAGTGTATGGAGGAGGCACAAATCGACATATTGGATGAGCGAATCTCTCCTCTCCTCCTGGAACCTGAGAGAGAATCCCTGGATGAAGTGTCAATGCCTTCAACATCTGCTCAGCCACCACCATCACAAAATAAACAAGGCAAAAAAAGATTACTGGAATTGTGCTTAAGTGAGCAAGATGCTGCTATGGAGGCTGCACTACAGAACATGTCTGAGATCATGCAGGAGGTCAGCAGCCAACCAGAGGGTGACACAGCTACAAATGAGACCCATGAGGAAATGTGTGCCGTTCTACATAGGCTGGAGGCGCAGGCTAAAATCCAGAATGATTCTATCCAAGAGCTGGTTTCCACACAGAAGCAAATATTACAAGTGATGCGCCAAAATTATGAGCTAAAAAAAATGAAATATCAGCACCTACAAACATCACAGGAGTCTCAGTACAATCATGTAACCACTCCATCATCTGACCAAAACACCAGTGAGAACGTCAGGCGCACTACACGCCAGAGCGCACACAAAACTGCCCTGAGTGGACGCAACAATACACAAAGAAAAACATAATGTTATAGCACTGATTGAATACAGTATTTATTTTAAAGTATTTGCTGCACTCGCCTTACCTGGCCTGGTCTCCTCTCTTTGAAAAAAAGGGAGTGGCAAAGGGAGGGGAATAGGTGGAAAGCTCAGGGTAAGGGTTAGGATGAAAAGAAGGAATAGGTGAAGGGATGGGAATAGAAGGGGGATTGGGATCCATTTCAATTATGTTTAAATCACGAGGGGAGTAGGCTAGGGAATGGGATGGGGAAGGGACAGACAGGATGGGGCAGGGGAAGTGGCAGGGACATTGGTCAAGGATGGGGCGTGGGAAGTGGCAGGGACATTGGTCAAGGATGGGGCAGGAGAAGAGGC
>WWET01002044.1:109639-125431 GCA_011038615.1 Limnodynastes dumerilii
ATTTCATTAAAACACAATACATTTTTTTGTGTGTTTTAATAAAATACAATTATGTATACAATGGGGTAGATCCAGAACTACGTGTGTGCGTACGTATTTTAGCGGTGCGTATTTTCGTACACGTAAGGTCGCTACACTCCCCACGGCACACCCCTTGCACGGACGTATTTTCTCAAATTACGCGACCCAAACCCTACCTTAACTTTTCCTAACGTAACAGCATACGCCCGCTAACGGACGTACTGACTACGCGAACGTACGCAGCTTAGCACGCCCATACTGTACACTTTAAATACCCCCCCCCGCCTACTTCACGTAAAACGCACGTATTGTTCAATAACGTAAATCTGGCACGCCCACACATAAGTATTTACGTTTGAAATACGTGAATCACCCATACGTTTTAAAATACGTTACGTGAATGTGCGTATTTTCTGTGGTGCGCATGCGCAGTGCGTACAAATCTGCAAATTTTCGTCTCCGCCACACGTAAATTCGCAGAAATGCGTAGTTCTGGATCTGCCCCTATTAAAGTATCCACTATTTATTTGTTACATACATACATTATAACAAGATAAGTATTTCTTCCCCTAATATTGAAGATACTGTACTGTATACTGTCACGAAATCAAGGTATTCTACCCTTTTCAAACCCTGCTCTCTGCCTGTCAAACCCTTTCTCACTCGCCTGAAGTTCAGCTGCTTCAAACCAGCCATCACACTGTTAACACACAGCAGCCTAACTTCATTACTCCCAACCTGAGTTGGTCTGGTTCTGTCTCTCCATCTCTTCCTAGTGTCTACTCCTGGATACTCACCTGTGTCCTTCCTAGTGACTACTCCTGGATACTCACCTGGGTCCTTCCTAGTGACTACTCCTGGATACTCACCTGTGTCCTTCCTAGTCTCTCCCCGTGTATCCTGCCTGGTTCCTGGACCCTAGTGTGTCCTCTGTTCTGCTGTGCCATCGTGGTTCCCTCTGACTAAAGTGTGTCTGCAGAAACCATCCTCGCTGGTAAGCTACCCCGAAAGTACAACTCCACTCAGATTGCTTCCTGTGACTCCGGCCTACTAATCATGGGCTGTGCGGCGCTAAGCTGCCATAGAGTCTTCAGCTACCATCTGCTCCAGTGAGTCATCGTGTGAGTACTACTACGCTCAACCTAAACAATCTGCTGCGACACCATTCCACTGTACCTGTGCCATCCCTTCTCCTGAGCTGCTACTCGTGCCTGCAGTGTCCTTCTACACCTGTGATCCTTAAAAAGCAAGAACCTCTCTCCTTAGCCTGTCCATCTTCTGGGACGCCACTCTGCCCACCTGCATCTCTGCTGCCTATCAAAGCTAACTCGTGTCTGCAGTTCTGTCTCCACCTGAGGAAATACTCTGCGGGTGCTACACCGTGCACCTCCTCTGCTCCTTGGATGCCAATCTGTTACTGAACCATCTCTGCTGCATACCACAGCTAACAGTCTTCACGGATACCGTGTCCACCTGTAAGCCAACCTGCATGTGAGTACTACTATCTCCAGCCTATCATCGTTGATGCTCTCTGTACTACAGTGACTGTGTTTACTTTTGCACCCAGCTTGTCCCACTGCACGGAGCTCATTGAACTTTATTCTCTGGTGCACTTCTGCACCCATCTTGCCCTGCTGCACGGTGCTCAATGAACTTTATTCTCTGGTGCACTACTGCACCCAGCCTGTCCCACTGCATGGAGCTTATTGAACTTTATTCTCTGGTGCACTACTGCACCCAGCCTGCCCCGCTGCACGGAGCTCAATGAACTTTATTCTCTGGTGCACTACTGCACCCAGCTTGTCCCACTGCACGGAGCTCATTGAACTTTATTCTCTGGTGCACTACTGCACTTAGCCTGCCCCGCTGCACGGAGCTCAATGAACTTTATTCTCTGGTGCACTACTGCACCCAGCCAGCCTTTCCTGCTGTGCATTGATTCAAGGTGCTTCTGAACTGCGTGCCATCTGGAACTCCTGCACCTTAATCATCCCGCTGAGGTGTTATCTAGAACAGTATTTTCATTTGTTTCTTCCTACAGTCTCAACATCCATTTCAACCACAGATTTGCATGTATCGTGTTGCTGTTACTTGCCAGTTATTTTCACCAGCCCAACCTAACACCAATCCACTACCCTCTCAATGGTCGTGGGTTCTGCTATGGATTGTTGACTGTACATACTGCAATAAACTTATAATACTTTTACTTCCTTCTCTGAGTTGTTGATGAGCAAGCCCTACCTACATGAAGGCTGCCAGCCTTCACTACCGAGCCCTACATTAAGGCCACCAGCCTTCATTACCGTAGCCCAGATACCAGGGTACCTATGGCTGAATCCACTCCCAGACAAGTCCTGACAGGCAGTAAGGCTTATTGAACACAAAAACAAGGGGCAGAAAGGATGGCTGATCTGACACACACACGAAAGGGGTAGAAAGGCTGACTGGAGGCACACACACAAGGGGGCTGATCCTGAGCTATGCCCGCTGTAGTAGCTAAAAAGCTGATCTACGCATGCGCCGGGCAGATGTTGCCTGGCATAACTACGGCAACGCCTGATTGTTGATCGGGCGGCCGTAGCACCAGCGTAGTAACGCTGGAGGGGGCGTCCCCCAGCATTACTACGCTGTAGTTAGTGTAGGGAGGCAGGGGGGAGGGAGGATAATGAGTCTGGGAGGGCGGCATAATCGTAACAACACCACCGTCCCAGCGTAGTTACCCTCACTTACGCCGGCTGAAGTTAAGGTAGCCTTCAGCCGGCATAAGTGAGGGTAAGTATGCATGGGGAGTGACGGGGAGGCCACGATGTAACACTAAGCGTTAGTACGATCAGTGCTACATCGTAGCTCTGGATCAGTCCCAAGGAGAGAAGAGACTGGACTCCTCATTGGCCTCTGAGAAGATGACATCCTGCTCCCACCAGCCCAGGTATATATTCGCAAACGTTGGCGCACATGTTGTGCCCATTGTGGTGCCCCTGAGCTGGAGAAAGTAGTTGGAATACTTTATGAGGGCAAACACATCTACTGCCCAAAACGATTTCCTCCTTAATCTCCTTGCCTTTATATTGAAAAGGAATTATTTCCTTTTCGACAACAACTACTTTCTCCAGCGCAGGGGCACCGCAATGGGCATAGCATGTGCGCCAACGTTTGCGAATATATACCTGGGCTGGTGGGAGCAGGATGTCATCTTCTCAGAGGCCAATGAGGAGTACACACAGTGTATACCTCTTTGGCTTCGCTATATAGACGGCATCCTGCTCCTATGGCAAGGAGACCCTGGATCTCTGGACAAATTCCTGGACAAGCTGAACACCAATGACATGAACCTAAGGTTAACCATGTGTAAGAGTCTAGAACGTCTGGACTTCTTGGATGTGACAATATATGTGGACGAGCACAGGCGTTTATGTACTGACCTTTTTCACAAGAGCACGGCTACCAACAGTATACTACATTACAGTAGCGCACACTATGCCAGTGTAAAGAACAATATCCCTATAAATGAGTATAGGAGGTTACGCTGTAATTGCTCGTCTGTGACAAGGTTTAAAACAAGGGGCGAAGGAACTGGAGAAAAGACTCATGGATAGGGGCTACCCAAGAACCCTATTAACAAGAGCCTATCACTCCTCTTTAAAAATGAACAGGGCAACATTGATACATCATATCAGGAAACCCGATAAGGATATGAATGTTAGGTTTATTACAGATTTTTGTGAAGAATCTAATGTTGTGACAAAAATCCTTAACAAGCACCTACCGGTCCTGAAATCGAATCCTGTCCTTAACAAAGTCCTGCAAAACAGAATACAAATGTGCTGGCGTCGGGCCAAAAACCTGAAAGATCGTATGGTATCCAGCTTATATTCCTCAAGAACTAAAAAGAAGGGTGGAATCTATGGCTGTTACCCCTGTGGGACCTGTAGTACCTGCCGCTACATGTCCAAAACCACTAGCATCAGGGACCGTTTTGGGAAGGAACACAATGTTCAGTTCTTTTTAAACTACAATTCAAAAGGGGTAGTCTTTTGTTTTGCCTGTGCATGTAATCTCAGGTATATTGGTAAAACAATCAGACCATTCCATCTCAGGCTAATGGAGCACTTGAGGTCCATAAAGAATGCTACAATGGATGTGGCACGAAACAAACCCCTGACAGCTTGTCTAATTGACCAAGTGAAATTGGACAGCAGAGAAGGTGACTTGAATAGAATCCTTTTACAAAAGGAAACCAAGTGGATCTTTACTCTGGATTCTGCTGCCCCCCATGGTTTAAATGAGAATGTCTCCTATACGCCATTTCTTTAAATAATTGTTCATAATCTCTCTGCCTTTTCAACTTTTTAAATTAATTTTAAGGATGTATGTGTTGTGGTTCTTTAATGCTGCTATGTGAAGGTCGGGCATACCTGGTATTGTCTCTCGCATCCTATAGTGTAGACCGAGTATAACACGGTATATGTGTTCAGAGCATAGATAGAAGATTAAGGAGAGAAATCTTTCTTTTATTGATCTGTTGCTCTCTCTTGCTTATATGATATGATACCCATTTAATTAGGTTGTTGCTAATGTATTGGGATAGTATTATTAAGATTTTTTCTCCCTATATCATTCTCTCCCCCCTATATGCTGTCTCTGTCACAGTAAGATAGGCTATACACTTATTTAGCGGAGCATGCACCACCATTAGTGCAAGTGTGGAGTATCAATATTGGATTGAGGGTCTGTCGGGGACCCCCTTCTACCTATGGGCCTGACCTGTATCTAATAATGTCACGGATGGTCCATAATACGTCTTGTACATATGTTTATTTGATACTAATTCTCTGTATATTTGACAGTGCACCGAGTATACCCCTGGTGGGAATAAGCCAAGATTGGCTATTAAATTCCCCATTTGTGTGTTGTGTGTTTCATAGTTTGCTTAAGGGGTTTTGAGAGCACCTCTGTTCCTGCTTAAACTTGATATCTCCAAATTGTGGCTGGTGCGGTACTGCTTTGTGTTTTGTATTATAATTATGTTGATGTTTGTATTTGGGTTTTCCTTGTGTTTTAGGGTTCTCTTTTATCTTGACTACTGTCCCATTTACCTTTTGTGCTCCAGTTAGTGTTCTGGTTACTACTACTTTGTGCTCTGTTCCCTCTGATTTATCTCATTACCTAGTAGTATTTTTAGCCTGTTACTTCTTTTTGTATTCGCCGTTTTTTCATAGTTATTGTTGCTCCCAGTTAATATTCTCATTTTACTAGTATTCTGTTTGCACTAACAAATACTTTTTCAGTGCTTTGTTTCACCTGGCCCTCCAAGGATTGGGATCTGATGGGTGCCTACCGCACAAACCTATCCCCACAATCAGGGTCTCTAGCGAAGACTAGGCCCCAGTTAGATTCCCTGGAAGGAGTCTCATAACAATTACTTCATTCATAATAATTTAGCTTTAAGGATCTGCTAAAAGTGTTTATATAAGAGGTTTGTGTTCATACATTTATTTATTTTTCAGCAGATGGATACAAACATGGGAATTTCTTAACAGGACAAGTCAATTTGGCTACAAGTTATGAAAGAAAAAGCACACTAACTACACAAGATTTTCCAGAAGAATACCCAGCTACCCCAAATCTAAACCCAATATTTCACAGTGTAAAGAAATTATCTGAGGACTATTCTCCTAAAAGCATAAATGCTCCTACATATAGTACTGACATAACTAATACAGATAACACAAGCTTTCTCTATTCTGAGGATGAGACTTGCTTGACTTTTAAATAATCTTTTCATGAAGATCAGAGAACCCACACATGTGAATATTCATTTTTGTGCTCATAGTGTGATATTTTTTTACACACAAATCAAATCTTATTGCACATATTAGAACTCACACTGATGAGAAACCATTTTCATGCTTGGAATGTGGGAAATGTTTTATGAAAAAATCACTTGTTGTACCAGCCGGCTTGCATGGTAAAAGTGCTCAGTGCTCTGTATGATCCAGTCACACAGCAGTGTTAGTAGCAGAATTTTAGTATAGAATGAAAGTGAACAAGTTTGTGTTAATCATGAAGGGCTGCGTACCAAAGCGTACCAAATTCCAAAACCTACTTAACATTTGTCTACACTATTACAACTACTATATTATATAGTCCTCATTTCAGGCCGGATCCAGAACTACGTCCGTCTTCCATAGACGGACGTAGTTGAATAAACAGTAGCTACTGCGCATGTGTAGTAGCTATTGTATGTAATCTGCATATCATTTCGATATGCGGTCTAAAAGAAAAACTATCCTTAATCTCGTCAGATCTTGGAAGCTAAGCAGGACAAGGCTGGGTCAGTACCTGGAGAGGGGACCCCCAGGGAATACCCAGTACTGCAGGATTGTTTCCATAAACTTTGTCCTGTATGATATTAGTGAGAATTTTTCAGGAAGGTTTTTCTCCTAGTGTTCATGTTTTTTGATTAATGATTGATTAATTTTATAGTTGGACATTTTAAAGATTAATCTTTTGAAGTGTAAGGACGATTGTAGTCCGGATCTACAGGGTGGAAGATAAAGGCAGGTGCTGTGTGGCCCGATCCATTTTATCCATCTCTATTTCCAGACCCCTGATACCACATGGTTTGGGTAGTAACCCTACTATATCAAAAATACATTTTAAAGATCCTTATATTTAAATATATATTATTATTCTTTGAAACAATTACACCTCCCTCCGATTGAGTTATATAATAGAATTTGATAAAGATTAGGTAGATTGTTTGTCACCTATTTTAATAGTTTTTAATAATGGAATAATTATTGCTTCTTATTGTATATAGTTACCTTTTGTTTCTTATGGCAGATGGACATTTCTATTTTAATGTGGTAGTTTTTAATAATGGAACAATTATAGCTTCTTATTGTATATAGTTATTTCTGGTTTCTTATGGTAGATGGATACTTTTTTCCACTAATACCTTTTATAATTTAAAAGAACCTTTCCCTTTAAGGGAGAAAAATTCTCCGTCTATGAAAGAATTAACTTTCCCTTTGCAAATTTGCACTGTAGATTTTAAATATTTATACTATCCCATCTTTGAATAAAAATAGGATTATATCCATGTATGTGTCCTTATACCTATGTATGTGTCTTTCGTTATATAGTTTAATCCTTGAAAAATGATGTCATCCTTTATTCACGAATATGGTTATACTCATTGATTTATTTCTTATTAATAATGAAGAAATATACATTGTATGTCCTAACTTTTGCATACCAGAAGCCACGTGTAACTAATCGTAAGTACATATTCATACAAATATATATACTTCTACATTGATACAGTATGTTCCCACATTATACAAATCAGTATGTAACACGCTACAGAGATTTGACTTGTTCAATCTTAACCCATACCATGCGATAATCAATCAGAAACATATATTTCTACATATAACACGTTATCTGTATGTCCTATTTTTAATAGATGGATATATATTGATATTCCCCTTGATTTATTTATATTTAATCCTTGTATGGATTCCTGATCTATAAGTCTATGAATTTTGCTTGGTCAATTTGTCCTCTCATTCTTTAAATAATTATTTGTAAACATGGACTAGATTATTCTATGTATTTACATTTGTTTTTGGTATATATGAAATGTGATTGTTATTGTTTTTCCTGTTTTTACTTGTAATATTAACCTCCCCATTCACAGAAGAATTATTATAGTTTATATATATATTGTTTTATCCTTTTCGCTTATTGGTCAACTTTAATGCTTAATATTATAAATAAGCCCATATGTGTACCAGCTCCTCATAGCCTTGAGAAAGAATCGGCAGATTCGGAACGCGTCGGTGGAGTACTGGTTAATGAGCTTCTGTAATTGATCTACGTGTCCACAGTTGCTGTTAGCACCGCGTTGTAGCTCCTATACCCTGGTCTTTAGCATCGGAGCGGGCGGTGCTACCTCTGGTGGGTAGCGCTTTTACACTGTGTCTTTTACTATTTTATTTTTTTGGTACTTTATGCTAATAAATTTGTATATTCTTTATTTATTTCTTCTAAATTATTGAGTCCACTTCGAAGAGTGTCTGCTTATACTTTTTGAAGATCCCTCGGCGGAGGAGAGAGATCTGTTAACTGTCTCCATAGAGACACTTGCAGAAGCACGTGGAGACCTCGGACATTACATCGGACCTGCTTGAAGGGAACAAACGGACGGCCACCACATTATTGCTTTAGTGACTAAGCATCATCTTAATTACCACCAAGTCGAACTGCATTCTATGAAGAAATCACCATCACAGAGATATACACCAGAACTGTGAGTTTCTGTTCCGGGACATACTTGTTTATTTGGGATTCACTAAGGTGATGACAAGAGGGAGGAGGACCTTGCACATAAGTGTTAACATGCTAAGTGAGAGAGGACCAATAAATGGGAGACACAGGGATGAAGATGGAGAGGGCAGGTAAGTTTAGGTAGAGGAAGGATAGGCTAGCCTGAAGAAGTGGGTTTTGAGGGAGCGTTTGAAGGATTGGAGGGTGCTGGATTGCCTGATAGGAGGTGGTAGGTTGTTCCAATGGAGAGGGGCGGCCCGGGAGAAATATTGGATGCGGGAGTGAGAGGTAGTTATTAGGTTGGAGTTGAGGCGACAGTCACCAGCAGAGCGGTAGGCGACGGGAGGGAGTGTGGATGGAGATAAGGGAGGAGAGATAGGGAGTGGTGGAGGAGGAGAGAGTCTTGTAACTTGTGGTGAGGAGCTTGAAGAGAATTCTGAAAGGGACAGGAAGCCAGTGTAGAGATTGACAGAGAGGGGAGGTGAAGGCAGTGTATTTAGAGAGGAAGATGAGTCTGGCTGCAGCATTTAGTATAGATTATAGGGGTGAGGCCAGAGAGGAGAATGTTGCAGTAGTCCAGACGGGAGATAACAAGAGAGTGAATGAGCGTTTTAGTGGCATCAGCAGTTAAGAAGGGTCTGATGCGAGTAATGTTGCAGAGATTAAAGCAGCAGGACAGTGAGAGGGCGTGGATTTGGGGGTTGAAGGAGAGAGAGGAGTCCAGGATGACACCCAGGCAGCGGGCTTGGGTGGAGGAGGAGATGGTGGAGTTGTCAATAGTAATAGAGATAGTAGGGGTACAGGGGATACGAGAAGGAGGAAAGACTACAATTTCAGTTTTGGCCATGCTAAGCTTGAGAAAGCGATCGGACATCCATGAGGAGATGGCTGAGAGGCAATCTGACACTTTAGACAGAAGTTCGGGGGCAGGAGAGATAGATTTGAGTGTTGTCGGCATAGACGTGGTAGTTAAAGCCAAAGGAGCTGATGAGGTCACCCAGAGAGGAGGTGTAGAGTGAGAACAGAAGGGAACCAAGGACTGAGCCCTGGGGCATGCCAACGGGAAGAGGAGTGGTAAGGGAGGAGGAGCTAGGGGTTATGACAGAGAAGGAGCGGTCTGAGAGATAGGAGGAGAACCAGGAGTGGACAGAGGATGTGGAGCAGGAGAGGGGTGATCAACAGTGTCAAAAGCTGCTGATAGATCCAGGAGGATGAGAAGGGAGAAGTAGCCCTTAGATTTGGCTGAAAGGAGATCATTTGTGACCTTAGTCAGGGCAGTATCAGTGGAGTGCATGAGGCGGAACCCAGATTGGAGAGGGTCCAGGATGGAGTTGTCAGCAAGGTAACCGATTAGACGCTTGTAAACAAGCCGTTCAAGTAACTTGGAGGCGAAGGGTAACAGGGAGATAGGTCGGAAGTTGGAGGGTGAAGTGGGGTCAAGGTTCGCTTTTTTAAGGATGGGGAGACAAGAGCATGTTTAAAGGGGGAGGGGAAGGAGCCAGAGGAGAGGGATAAGTTAAAGAGGTGGGCAAGATCAGAGCAGGTGGCGAGAGAGAGAGAGACCGGAGAAGATTAGAGGGGATGGGATCAAGTGAGCATGTTGATGGAGGGAATGGCAAAAGAAGTGAGAGAATTTCTTTAGCTGAGGTAGGGATGAAGGTAGACATTGGTGGGTGGCTAGGGAGGAGAAGAGAGGGTGGAGATTGAGATGGAGAAGGAGCTCCTGATAGAGTCGATCTTGGAAGTGAAGAAGGTGGCAAAGTCAGAGGCAGAAATGGAGAGAGGGAGGGGGAGGAGGGGGGGACAGAAGAGAATTGAAGGTGGCAAAGAGGCGATGGGGGTTAGATGATTGGGAGAAGGATTGCTTGGCAAGGTCAAGGGCAGAGCTAAAAGAAGAGAGCATGAACTTGAAGTGGAGAAAGGGAAAGGGACTTCCTCCAGAAGTGTTCTGCAGTACGGGAGCATTTCTTTAGGAACGGAGTGAGTGGGGAGTGCCAGGGTTGGGGGTTGGAGCAGCGAAGGGAGTCAGAGAAGAGAGGGCAGGCAGCATCAAGGGTGGAGGACAGGGCATTGTTGTAGAGTGAGGTGGCTAGATTAGGGCAGCACATAGTGGAAATGGGTGCGAGGAGGGGATCAAGGGAAGAGGTGAGGGCCATAACATCAATGGAATTGAGGTTCTTACGAGAAAGTATACGTTTGGGGGGCGGGAAGGTAGAGGAAGAGAGGGAGAAGGAGATAAGATGATCGGAGAGGGGAAAGGGAGAGATGGAGAAGTCAGACAGGGAGCATGAGCGTGAGAAAACGAAGTCAAGGGAGTGATCCCGGTTGTGGGTAGGTGCTGAAGTCCACTGTGATAGCCCAAGGGAGGAGGAGAGGGAAAGAAGTTCTGTAGTGGTGGGGTCTGAGGGGTTGTCAACAGGGATGTTGAAGTCACCTAGGATAAGGGTGGGGAGGTCAGAAGACAAAAAGTGGGGGAGCCAGGCTCCAAAGTTATCAATGAATTTAGAGGAGGGGCCAGGTAGGCGGTAGACAACAGCAACGCGGAGATGGATGGGGTGATAGATTCAAATGCAGTGGACCTCAAAGGAGGTGAAAGTGAGGGAGGGCTCAGGGGGTATGACACTAAATGTGCAGGAAGGGGAAAGGAGGATGCCCACACCACCACCAGGGCGTTCACCAGGCCTAGAGGTGTGGGAGAAGGAGAGACCACCATAGGAGAGGGCAGCAGGGGAGGTAGTATCAGAGGTTGAGAGCCAGGTTTCAGTGATGGCGAGAAGGTTGCAGGATTTGGAGATGAAGAGGTCATGGATGGCAGGGAGCTTGTTGCAAATTGATCTGGCATTCCAGAGAGCGCAGGAGATTGGGAGAGAGGGAACAGAAGTTATGTGGATTAGATTGGAGGGGTTGGAGAAGCGAGGTGAAGCACGGCAGAGGGGGGTGGTACATGGGAAAGGGAAGGTGTGTATGGGAAGGGAAGGGGAGCCTGATGGAGGAGTGAGAGAGGGTATGGGGTGAGTAGGAAAGGTGGGGAGGTAGAAGATGGGAGAGAGGTGGGAGGGGGGTGGACAGACAAGGGCCATGAGAGTAGGATGGAGACACAAAGAAGTGAAAAAGGCAGGAATAACTGAAGAGAAGATCAGAATAAGTGAAATGTGTGCAAAAGATTATTTAAAAAAAAGGGGAAAAATACTACAAATTTAACTACACGTTCTGAAAGAAAAGACAAACAAACTACACAAGATTCTCCAGAAGAATACTCAGCTTCCCTAAATCTCCATCCATTATTACTCAGTGCAGAAAAATTATATGAGGGATATTCTCCTAATAGCATAAACATTGCTGCCTATAGTACATACACAAATAATACATATGACATTAGCTTTCTCTGTTCTGAGGATGAGACATGCTTTAAATCATCTCTACATGAAGCTCAGAGAACTCACTCAGGTGAAAATCCATTTTTGTGCTCAGAGTGTGATATATAGTTTACACTCAAATCAAAGCGTATTACACATATTAGAACTCACACAGGTGAGAAACCATTTCCATGTTCTGACTGTGGGAAATGTTTTGCACGTAAATCGAATCTAGTTATACATCAGGTAACTCATACCGGAATTAAACCTTTTTCATGCTCTGAATGTGGTAAATGTTTTTTAATGAGGTCAGTACTTCTGAAGCATCAGACAACTCACATGGGTGAAAAACTATTTCCATGTTCTGAATGTGGGAAATGTTTTACATGGAATTCAGGTCTTATTTCACATCAGAGAATCCACACAGGTGAGAAACTATTTTTTAATGTTCTGAATGTGGAAAATGTTTTTCAAACAAGTCACTACTCCTTCAGCATCAGACAGCTCACACAAGTGAAAAATTATTTCCATGTTCTGAGTGAGAAAAATGTTTTATAAATAAATCATCTCTTGTTCAACATCAAGGAATTCACACAGGTGAAAAACTATTTCCGTGTTCTGAATGTGGGAAATGTTTTACATGGAATTCAGGTCTTATTTCACATCAGAGAATCCACACAGATGAGAAACCGTTTCAATGCTCTTAGTATGGGAAATGGTTTTCAAAATAATCATATCTTGTTGAACATCAGGTAACTCACATAGATGAGAAATCATTTCCATGTTCCGAGTGTGGGAAATGTTTTAAAAAGAAATCAAATCTTCTTCGTCATCTAACAGCTCATACAGGGGCAAAACCATTTCCATACTCCGAATATGGGAAATTGTTTACAATAAAATCATTCCTTGATGATCATCTGAGAACACACACAGGTGAGAAACCATTTCCATGTTTTTATTGTGGGAAAAGTTTTAACCTACATAATGGCCTAGTTGCTCATATGAGAACACACCCAGGTGAGAAACCATTTCCATGTCCTGAGTGTGAGAAATGTTTTGTAAACAAATCAAATCTTGTTATACATCAGTTTACTCATACAGGAATTAAATCATTTTCATGTGGAAAATGATTTTTAAAGAAGTCACTACTACTTCAGCATCAGACAACTCACACCGGAGAAATATTATTTCCATGTTCTGAGTGTGGAAAATGTTTTATTAAAAAAATCATCTGTTGCTCAGCATCAGAGAATTCACACAGGTGAAAAACTATTTCCATGTTCTGAATGTGGGAAATGTTTTACAAGGAATTCAGGTCTTATTTCACATCAGAAAATCCACACAGGTGAGAAACCGTTTCAATGTTCTGAGTGTGGGAAATGTTTTAAAAAGAAATCAAATTTTCTTCGTCATCTAACAGTTCGTATAGGGGCAAAACCATTTCCATGCTCTGAATGTTGGAAATGGTTCACAATGAAATCATTCCTTGATGATCTCAGAACACACATGGGTAAGAAACCATTTCCATGTAATTATTGTGGGAAAAGTTTTAACTTAAATAAAGGCCTAATTGCTCATATAAGAACACACACAGGTGAGAAACCATTTCCATGTTCTGAATGTGGAAAATGTTTTACGCAGAGAACAGGCCTTATTGAACATCATAAAACTCATAAGATGTGAAACCATTTTTATGCTCGATTTGTGGAAAATGGTTTGCAAGGAAATCAGGCCTTGATTATCATCTGAGCTCACACAAAGGTGAAAAACCATTTCTGTGCTCTGAATGTGGGAAACAGTTTAGAGAGAAAGCAGGCCTTATTGGTCATCTGAGAACACACACAGGTGAGAAACCGTTTCCATGTTCTGAATGTGGAAAATGTTTTTCAATGAAATCAAAACTTGTTCAACATCTGAGAATTCACACAGGTGAGAAACTGTTTCCATGTATTGATTGTGGTAAATGGTTTACACAGAAATCAAAACTTGTTAAACATCAGAGAACTCATAGAGTTAAGAATGCATTTCAATGTTTAGAGTGTGGAAATATTTTTACGAGTAAGTTAGAACTTCTCACACATCAAAGAACTCACAAAAGTGAGAAATCATTTACATGTTGAAAAAGGAGAACTGTACAAGTGAAATTCGAAAAATTAGAATGTCATTGAAAAGTTCATTTATTTCAGTAATTCAACTTAAAAGGTGAAATGTATATATTATATATACTCATTACATGCAAAGTGAGATATTTCAAGCCTTTATTTGTATTAATTTTGATGATTATGGCTTAGATCTTATGAAAACCCCAAAATCATAATCTCACAAAATTAGAATAATGTAACAAGGTTCAATATTGTAGGCTCAAAGTGTCACACTCTAATCAGAAAATTATTCCAAAACACATGCAAAGGGTTCCTGAGCCTTTAAATGGTCTCTCAGTCTGGATCAGTAGAATTCACAATCATGGGGAAGACTGCTGATCTGACAGTTGTGAAGAAAAGCATCATTGACACTCTCCACAAGGAGGGAAAGCTTCAAAAGGAAATGGCAAAGGAAGTTGGATGTTCTCAAAGTACTGTATCAAAACACATTAATAGAAAGTTAAGTGGAAGGACAAAGTGTGGAAAAAAAGGTGCACAAGCAGCAGGGATGACCGCAGTTTGGAGAGGATTGACAAGAAAAGGCCATTCAAAAGTGTGGGGGAGCTGCACAAGGAGTGGACTGAAGCTGGAATTAGTGCATCAAGAGCCACCACACCCAGACGGATCCTGGACATGGGCTTCAAATGTCGTATTCCTCTTGTCAATCCGCTCCTGAACAACAAACAACGTCAGAAGCATCTTACCTGGGCTAAAGAAAGGAAACCAAGGTCCCAGAGTCTGGTGGAAGAATTGAGAGGCACATAATCCAAGATGCTTGAAGTCCAGTGTGAAGTTTCCATATTACCTCAGCAGTGCCACAGGCTGATAGCATCCATTCCACGCCGCATTGAGGCAGTAATGTGTGCCTCAATACTTTTCAGAGGGCTGACATTTCTGTATTTAAAAACTTTTTTATTTTTATTTCATGTAATATTCTAATTTTGAGAAATTTCGCTTCTCATAAACTGTAAGCCATAATCATCAAAATTAAAACCAATAAAGGCTTGAAATATCTCACTTTGCATGTAATGAGTCTATATAATATATTAGTTTCACCTTTTAAGTTGAATTACTGAAATAAATGAACTTTTAAACGATATTCAAATTTTTCGAGTTTCACCTGTAATACCGATTATACAACCTCTGCTGTATACTGTTTCACCCTACTCTTATCTTGTTGCTTATAGAACTTTTACAACATTAAATACCATAACTTTTAAAGAGGTGCACTAAATTTATAAAATTAAATCATAAATATATGAAACAGTATCTTTCATAATGCGGTAAGGTTACAGTACAATTTGGAAATATAGATGATCAAATTTTTGTGTGTAGTAAATAAACTTTTTATGTATTATTCATAAATGTGCACAAGTACTTTCTTTGTGTGTGTAATAAATATATATACAGGTGAAACTCGAAAAATTAGAATATCGTGCGAAAGTTCATTTATTTCAGTAATTAATCTTAAAAGGTGAAACTAATTTATTATATAGACTCATTACATGCAAAGTGAGATATTTCAAGCCTTTATTTGTTTTAGTTTTGTTGATTATGGCTTACAGTTTATGAAAACCCCAAAATCAAAATCTCATAAAATTAGAATAATGTGAAAAGGTTGAATATTGTAGGCTCAAAGTGTCACACTCTAATCAGCAAATTAATTCCAAACACCTGCAAAGGGTCCCTGAGCCTTTATATGATAGAATTCACAATCATGGTGAAAACTGCTGACCTGACAGTTGTGCAGAAAAGCATCACTGACACCCTCCTCAAGGAGGGAAAACCTCAAAAGGAAATTGCAAATGAAGTTGGCCATTCTCAAAGTGCTGAATCAAAGCACATTAACAGAAAGTTAAGTGGAAGGGCAAAGTGTGGAAGAAAAAGGTGCACAAACAGCAGGGATGACCGCAGCCTGGAGAGGATTGTCAGGAAAAGGC
>WWET01002044.1:126158-142894 GCA_011038615.1 Limnodynastes dumerilii
TGAACAATAGCTACTGCGCATGCGTAGTAGCTATTGTACGTAATCTGTGTATCGTTTTGATATGTAGATTGCGTATATCCATATACGCAATCTACGTATTGAAACGATACGCAGATTACGTACAATAGCTACTACGCATGCGCAGTAGCTATTGTTCAGTGAATTATGTCCGTCTATGGAAGACGGACGCAGTTCTGGATCTACCCCAATAGGAGTAACTTTTTTAGAGATCTAGTATGATGACTGGATACTAATTATTGGGTTTGAAACTTGAAACTTATGTTGACATCTCCGTAGTTGATTGAATGTGTATCACATTAATAGATGTTGTCACGGTCTGCAGTGGCAAGCTTACCTGACCACGAGCCATCTGTCAGCGGCTCCCCCATGTTGTGCCACTCTCCAGCCCTCCAGAAGTGCCACTCCCAGTGGTGGCAGCCTCCTGCAAAGTCTCCATTACAGCATGTGTGCTTGTTTGTGTCTGCGATTAGGCATTAGCTCCATTACCTATCTAGTGCAGGCGTCGCCATCTTGCCTCCTGTCAGGTGATTCCCAACAGCCACTCAGATACTCCTCTGCAGCACACATGATCCCTGCAGCCAATCCATGCACTGGGCTATTTAAACTCTGTTCATTCAAGGTGCCTGGCTGTCTTGATTTTGCATCCTGACTCCTGATTCTGTCTCCTGATCCTGGTTACCCTGCCACCCTGAATCCCGACCTGTCTGCCTTGCATTGCCTGCACTATTGCTCCCAGCCTGTTCCTACAATCCAGTCCAGCCTATTCCTGCAATCCGGTCCAGCCTGTTCCACAATCCGGTCCAGCCTGTTCCTGCAATCCGGTCCAGCCTGTTTCTGCAATCCGATCCAGCCTATTCCTGCACCGGTCCAGCAGCCTGCATTCCAGTCCGGTCCAGTGGCCTGTATTCCAGTCCGGTCCAGTTGTCTGCACTCCAGTCCGGTCCAGCCACCTGCACTCCAGTCTGGTCCAGCCGCCTGCACTCCAGTCCAGTCCAACCGCCTGCACTCCAGTCTGGCATAGTCCGGTTCTGCTCTGCTGTTCTCTGTTCATTTACTTACCTGCTCCAGTCCGGCCTTGCTCCATTGTTCTTTGGACATTTACTTACCTGCTCCAGTCTGGCATAGTCCGGCCCTGCTCCATTGTTCTTTGGATATTCACCTACCATCTCCAGTCCGGCCCTGCTCAGTATACCACTTGAGTGCCATTGTACCTATATGTCTGTTCATGATCCATCCCCACAATAAACCAGCTAGCTTCCTTTTCAATCCTGCTCGTCTGTCACTTCCGTCGGAACCCATGTCCCACAAACCCAGCAGTTGTGACAGATGTATTTTATAAAGTGAGTCATTTGATTCAGTTGTCATAATAAACTCTTCTTGAGTGTAGACCCATCATATAAACAAATCGTCAATGTAACTTGAATACATAAATAATGGATTGGCAAGTGGTGATGTTAAAAACAAAAAAAGGGTCCTTTCGGTCTGGTACATGAATGCATTTTATAAAGATCGAACCCATGGCGCAGCCTGAGATTTGTAGGTAAAATTTACCATTAAACAGGAAATAGTTTCTCAAATTATAATTCAAATAGTTTTAGAAATAACCCTATGTCTGGGCCATTCTAGACGTTTTTAGACAGATTTATTTTTGAAACTACCACTTGCCATTTCAAATTATTTGTGCTCTATGACACTCATGGCGGTGCATTATTCTGCAAGGTGTAGGGCTTGATAATGCGTTTAACATCCACCAGCCCCTACAGGTTGCCAACTGTTTATCCAATCTGGGAGCGCCAGAGAATAAATAAATAGCAAGTGTGGTGTTGGCTTGAAACTCTTTCATGTGAAACAGCCCCTTAAGCATGGGTGGTGGCAAAGGACTGCACCTCCTCTCCAGATCCTGGCCAATGGATCACATCAGGCATCTGAAGAACCACCTGTTTGTTCCAAAACTGGAATAGCTTTGGCCTCTGTCTCTACATGTGTAGAATGGTCAGGCTGTGCTTAAAGGAGACTGTTATGTGCATGATTGGCAATAGCGTTGTGTATGTGTTCTATGGAGGATGGAACAGGTTGTAGCCCATTCAGATACCAGATGTGCCCTTGTTGCTCATAACCCCATCTGGTCACAAATAAACTATAATTACAGACAGACAAGGGTTATGCATTACCTACACAAAGCTACACTTAGTAATAAGAGCTGGAATCAAAATATGTTCTGCTATGGCACAATATCATCACAAACTCTATTTAGAGGAAGATGTTCCACCAAAGAGATGATGCAGCAGCTACATTGCCAGAAGTCTCACCAAGTCAGAGGATCATGCCATGTTTCTTGGTCCTTGTAGTAACAGCCTTCCTCCCTCACCGATTAGTTACTCCTACAAAACAGAATGGGGGTAACAGAGGCCTTCTCTGTTTTTATAATATATGGGATGCAAAGTTCCTACTGTGTTACTATAGGACGGGGTGCCAGGAGTTGCCAGGTACCCAACTGCTTACAACAGAAGGAGTGCAAGGTAGCTATCCCATCACTACACGATAAGGAGGGGAGCACAGAGTCTGTACTGATGACATTATTACACAGGAGAGAGCACAGCAAGCAACCTTACCCAATAGCAATGCTTTTGGCAGCTTCCATTTTATATATTTAGGGCAATGAGACGTGGGATGTAAGTCTGCAGTCTGTGTAGGGTCAACCCACACCTGAACAAAACATCACTCGGAAAATATGCTTTATGACATACTGTTCATCTGGACAGGTACACAAGAACAGTTAGAACTTTTTCTAGACTATCTGAACAATAATAAAAGAAATATAAAACTTTCAGTAGAAAAAAAGTGAAAGAAGAATCAACTTTTCAGATGTAAACATCTATGTAGAGGAGGGCACTTTTAAACTTAACAAGTCCACCGACAGCAATCCAGCAGTCTAGCTGCCACCATGAGAACTGGCTGCGGAATGTACCCCATAATGAGTTCCACGGAATCAGGCGGAACTGTACGGATATCACAGTTTTCAAGAGTCAGGCCCAAGAACTTTTTAATCGCTTTGAAGAAAAGGGATATCATACCACTCCTTTATTGAATGCACTGGATAATGTACGTAAAATGGAAAGAACAGACATCTTAAAGCCAAAAGAAAAAGAACCCAATAAATCGGAACCCATTAACTTCATTACCCAATATAATGCCAAACACAAAATACTCGAAAACATTATTAGGAAGAATTGGAATATACTTTTGGGCGATCCCCTGTAGAGTGAACATATCACTCCTAAACCTAGATTCATTTACACGAAAGCTAAGAATTTAGGTGCTAGACTCACATCTAGTGCCTTTAGGAAAGAAGAAACCACACTTTCCAACATAAAATCAAAGGGCTTTTACAGGTGTGGTACCTGCTTGGTATGTCGAACCCACACCCATCAGGAAACCAAAACCTACTCCATTGTGTCCACCCAAAATAAGATCTCTCACCCCATCAAAGACTTTATAACATGCTCCGCAACAGATGTCATTTATATGATCATGTGTAAGTCAAAAACAGTATATTAGAAGAACGTCACGTCAGTTGAAAGTCAGGTGGAGAGACACCTACGGAACATTGAAAAAGGATTTATAAATCATGCTCTATCAGCCCACTTCAAATCTGCACACAATTGTTCCACTAATGCTATCACCAAAATGGTGATGACACGGCAGAATTTTTAGCTAAAATGGAAATGAAACTTATCTTTGACATGCAAACCCTAACTCCCATAAGCCTGAACTCGGATTGTGGATTAAAATGGTTTCTCTAGTGCCTGTTTTATTACTTTTAATTAGAATTATAGCCCTCTTTAGTATCCCGTTTATATTCAACGTATTAACCTTTTAGGTAGGCTTTTACAGTATGAAGCACCCTTAAGTTTTATTCAGATATCTTACAATTCCCCTTTCTTTACCATCAGACCACATTGTCTTCATTCCTTTTAACGATTATGGTTTTATTAATTTATTTTTGTGTACTACACATCCTTTGAGTGTTATTTAATACCATGTATTCATTATATTGCCAATGTTATTATTATTCATCTTTTCAACATACCAATTGTTTCATACAGCAATTTGCTGCCTTTTAATCTTCATTTTATTATGCATGTTTTTATAAGCGCTTTTACCATGTGACCCAGGAAGGTGGAACCTTATATATGTACCCCACCTCCCCTACAATTGTAATCAGCCTTGAGAAAGACCCGAGGGGTAGAAACGCATTGGCTTACAGGGTGCCATTGTGTCCCAACATCTTATCTAAAAAGCGCATTTGACACTTATTTTACATATGTGTCCACTATTTATGTGAGTATGTTTTCTGTCACTTTTATTCATTAAAGTTTCAAACGTTATTTTGCACCATAGAAGTGTCTTTTGTCTTCCTGCATATCCCTGCTGTCTGTATCCGAGTACTTCATTAGCTGTTCTCGCATCTGGAGACACATGTGACCGGAACAGAGGAGAATCTGCCACCAAAGAGGATAACGGAGCAGAAATGAGGCAGGACAGTGGTGCCTAGCAAGATCCAATAAAATCACTACCAACTTCTGCAGTGCCATTGTGGTTATTCTACATACCAACAGCATCTCTATTCAGAACCTTGCATAGCCGCTATTAACGCTAAGAATATTGCCACCAGGTCCAGAGGAGAATTTCATCACCCGCAAATATCCGGGGTATACGGTACTGAGCACACTTCTTTACCATTTGCTTCTACTGCTGGTCAGTAAGAAGGGAGAACCGCTCATACACGAGCACTTTCAGCTGCTTGCAGCCGCTAATAGACGCACATCACTGAAAACACTTGCTTCCTTACACGTGTCTATCACTTGTCGCCTGCTACTGCTCATAGACATGTGTTACTGGGAGTATCAGCTACATACTATCGTGCTCAACATCTTTAAATGTGTTTCTTTAGGCGATTTTCCTGGTGCATATACTGCCTATAACTTGTCATATTGTGGACTGTATTTTCAAAGACTGCTACTGGACCTAATATCAGCTTCTACATTGATATTTATGTAACACACTTGTTGAAAATCCTCTTAGTAGTTGATTAACACATTAAGAGACTGCTTATATTGCTGAACATTTATGTATTGGATACTCCGCTATCTACTACAGTGCCCTGAACTTTGAGATCATTTTAGCTTTATATCTCACTATTATACTTATATCCACTTTATTACTCTATATTTAGAAACAGTTTATTACTTCATTAGAACTGTATTCTATGTCATATAACATATTGCATCTTGTTATCTTCAAGTCCTAACTTAGGGTCATAGCGCAGATATACCAGTGTCATTCATAACTTATATGATGCTGTTTTGTAGAGGTTACATTATTTATGTGGTGCACTGCCCAGGGTGTGTGGATTATGGGCCTGAATGAGAGAGCAGCTCTTTCCGTCCTTCACTGCCCAGCCATGTGTGGGTCTCACTGCAGCCAGGCCAGGCACAGTTGGGACTGTGCTATCTCCAGAACCCTAATATACCTCAAATGTAATACATGTGGGGTTTATTGGGGCCCTGCTACACTAATGTACCCCAAATGTAATAATACATGTGGGGTATATTAGGGGCCTGGAGATGACACACTATGTAAAGTACATGTGTAATATATATGGGTTCTGAGTATGACAGACTATATAAAGTATATGTGGGGTATATTATAGTTCTGGGAATGGCATATACTGTAATATTTGTGGGGTAGATTAGGGGTCTGGGAATGGCACACTATATATTGTATATAACGTGCTACTCCCATACCCTATTATAAACCACAGTCTTATAATACATGCCATTCCCTGACCACTAATATACCTCACATGTACTTTATATAGTGTGCCATTCCCAGAGCCCTTATATATAGCAAGTGCCATCTCTAGACCCCTCCTATAAACCACATGTACTTTATATGGTATTACACGCATTGGAAACTCCCCCACTCAGAATACTGCACCTCCCTGCAGACTCACTCCAGTGTAAAACACAGAGGCCTCACAAAGGACCTGGATCCATAGCTCGGCTGTGGTCACAGCTCCTGGATTTCTGCTGCATTCGCTCGTACGGAGTTATGCTCCCAGGATCCTACGTTTTTGCAGTACCGATTGCAGGACCATTTTACGTAGATGTGGATTGTACATAAGGGCAGAAGCCGGTCTTTACTAAACAATTTACATCCCTCCCCTTCCATCAGAGCAGAGGCGCTTCAGCTTTCTGTATCCATCGTATCACTACCAGGACTGACCTGGAAACTCTGATGCGCCGCAGTACCACAAGGGGAACATAGAGAACAGAAAAGCCCCTTTATGTAATTCAAGATCTGGTCCTTAATCTGTAGACCGCAGTCACCGTCATAACTGGGCTCCCTCTCTGCGATTGGTCAGATCGCTGTCACTCAGAGTTCACTTTCTGCCTTCTATAGGCGACATTTGAAGGTTTATATCACTCCATGATTGGCTGAAGTGTAAGGCGTAATTACTGCATTGCAACAGTTCCACATGTGCTGCTGTTTTTTTTTTACTTTGGATTTGCTGCCAGTACACCTGGGGGGGAAATTTTTTTTAAACTAAATCAACAAATATAAAATAACTTATAAATAGTTATTATGTTTTTAATACATGATTTCAATACAAGAGTAAGAAGTACCATGGCAGCCCTGAGAACCGCGGCCATTATCTTGTAGCTATTACTGGAGACACACTAGCATCTAGTTTAACAGGAAGTGACGTCATGCCATGGGTGGCAAGTACGCCTGGAACGTGTTGTGGTCTTGGAAGCAGAGCATTTTCTTACTGGACGTCTCTGCGTAGAACAAGTGATGACAGAAGGAGGGGCGCGGTCACGTGTTCTCCCGGCGCCATGTTAGTAGTTTTTAATTTACATAGTTGCCAGTTCCGCTTATAACAAGCGATATTTTACTTGTTTGTTTTCATTTGTCCGAGTTGTGGTTTCATTCGCGGGTTGCGGGTTTTTGTGCCTTTCCCCCCGTATTTTTTTAAGGTTGTCGGCAGAGAAGATCAGGCCCAGGTAACGTATCCAGGTGTGTCCTGGGGGGAGGTGAGAATGGGGTCACTGCATGTAATAGAATAGAAGGAGGGTGACATACTCATAGGAGGAGAGGGATTCTTGAAGTGTGTATTGCATTTGGGATATATATATATATATATATATATATATATATATATATATATATATATATATATATATATATGTGTGTGTGTGTATGTGTGTTTTCTACACATCTGTTTGAGACCTTGAGATACTACATGTGCATGTTTTATGTCATTTAGGGATGTTGCTGATAATATTTTATCATCCTTACTACAGAATTCACTTGGTTAGTTGGAATCGAGGTTGCTTTTAAACTATATACTAATGGAATATTTTCCTTACAGACACATATCTGAATAGTGTCTTACTGCCATAGCAATAACATCGATTACCACTACATGAATGTAATATATCATATCTTCTCCATGTTTCAATAGTTGTACTGTTTACATGGTTGAGGGTACATAAGGATTCGATATCAGTATTGAGGGAATACCTATCAGCAACCTTGCTTTCCCTCACGTGTATTTGTGAGTGACACATGCATACCTTTAAAAGGACTGCTTTCTCAGCTGATCCTTGCCTTGACACAGCCGCAGCGAAACGCGCGTCGGCGTCTCACAGCTGCCATCTGATTGCCTCGTGGGTCTGTCTCCAGTCTCCTCTCCACCGTCCATACCTTATACCAAGTACTCACACATCACACCCTAATAAATCATACACACAGACATCACACCCTAATAAATCATACACACAGACATCACACCCTCATATATCATACACACACACACATCACACCCTAATAAATCATACACACAGACATCACACCCTAATAAATCATACACACAGACATCACACCCTCATATATCATACACACACACACATCACACCCTAATAAATCATACACACAGACATCACACCCTAATAAATCATACACACAGACATCACACCCTCATATATCATACACACACACACATCACACCCTAATAAATCATACACACAGACATCACACCCTAATAAATCATACACACAGACATCACACCCTCATATATCATACACACACACACATCACACCCTAATAAATCATACACACAGACATCACACCCTAATAAATCATACACACAGACATCACACCCTCATATATCATACACACACACACATCACACCCTAATAAATCATACACACAGACATCACACCCTAATAAATCATACACACAGACATCACACCCTCATATATCATACACACACACACATCACACCCTAATAAATCATACACACAGACATCACACCCTAATAAATCATACACACAGACATCACACCCTCATATATCATACACACACACACATCACACCCTAATAAATCATACACACAGACATCACACCCTAATAAATCATACACACAGACATCACACCCTCATATATCATACACACACACACATCACACCCTAATAAATCATACACACAGACATCACACCCTAATAAATCATACACACAGACATCACACCCTCATATATCATACACACACACACATCACACCCTAATAAATCATACACACAGACATCACACCCTAATAAATCATACACACAGACATCACACCCTCATATATCATACACACACACACATCACACCCTAATAAATCATACACACAGACATCACACCCTAATAAATCATACACACAGACATCACACCCTCATATATCATACACACACACACATCACACCCTAATAAATCATACACACAGACATCACACCCTAATAAATCATACACACAGACATCACACCCTCATATATCATACACACACACACATCACACCCTAATAAATCATACACACAGACATCACACCCTAATAAATCATACACACAGACATCACACCCTCATATATCATACACACACACACATCACACCCTAATAAATCATACACACAGACATCACACCCTAATAAATCATACACACAGACATCACACCCTCATATATCATACACACACACACATCACACCCTAATAAATCATACACACAGACATCACACCCTAATAAATCATACACACAGACATCACACCCTCATATATCATACACACACACACATCACACCCTAATAAATCATACACACAGACATCACACCCTAATAAATCATACACACAGACATCACACCCTCATATATCATACACACACACACATCACACCCTAATAAATCATACACACAGACATCACACCCTAATAAATCATACACACAGACATCACACCCTCATATATCATACACACACACACATCACACCCTAATAAATCATACACACAGACATCACACCCTAATAAATCATACACACAGACATCACACCCTCATATATCATACACACACACACATCACACCCTAATAAATCATACACACAGACATCACACCCTAATAAATCATACACACAGACATCACACCCTCATATATCATACACACACACACATCACACCCTAATAAATCATACACACAGACATCACACCCTAATAAATCATACACACAGACATCACACCCTCATATATCATACACACACACACATCACACCCTAATAAATCATACACACAGACATCACACCCTAATAAATCATACACACAGACATCACACCCTCATATATCATACACACACACACATCACACCCTAATAAATCATACACACAGACATCACACCCTAATAAATCATACACACAGACATCACACCCTCATATATCATACACACACACACATCACACCCTAATAAATCATACACACAGACATCACACCCTAATAAATCATACACACAGACATCACACCCTCATATATCATACACACACACACATCACACCCTAATAAATCATACACACAGACATCACACCCTAATAAATCATACACACAGACATCACACCCTCATATATCATACACACACACACATCACACCCTAATAAATCATACACACAGACATCACACCCTAATAAATCATACACACAGACATCACACCCTCATATATCATACACACACACACATCACACCCTAATAAATCATACACACAGACATCACACCCTAATAAATCATACACACAGACATCACACCCTCATATATCATACACACACACACATCACACCCTAATAAATCATACACACAGACATCACACCCTAATAAATCATACACACAGACATCACACCCTCATATATCATACACACACACACATCACACCCTAATAAATCATACACACAGACATCACACCCTAATAAATCATACACACAGACATCACACCCTCATATATCATACACACACACACATCACACCCTAATAAATCATACACACAGACATCACACCCTAATAAATCATACACACAGACATCACACCCTCATATATCATACACACACACACATCACACCCTAATAAATCATACACACAGACATCACACCCTAATAAATCATACACACAGACATCACACCCTCATATATCATACACACACACACATCACACCCTAATAAATCATACACACAGACATCACACCCTAATAAATCATACACACAGACATCACACCCTCATATATCATACACACACACACATCACACCCTAATAAATCATACACACAGACATCACACCCTAATAAATCATACACACAGACATCACACCCTCATATATCATACACACACACACATCACACCCTAATAAATCATACACACAGACATCACACCCTAATAAATCATACACACAGACATCACACCCTCATATATCATACACACACACACATCACCCACATATATCATACACACACACACATCACACCCTAATAAATCATACACACAGACATCACACCCTCATATGAATGGATAGACATCACACACACACAATATGTAATAGATACAGGTATTACCCCGTCATGTAATAGACACGCATATTGCCCCCTCATGAAATAGACACGGATATTGCCCCTCATGTAATAGACACGGATATTGCCCCCTCATGTAATAGACACGGATATTACCCCCTCATGTAATAGACACGGATATTACACCCTCATGTAATAGACACGGATATTGCCCCCGTATGTAATAGACACGGATCCGATATTGTACTGACATAGGATAGAAACAGACATTACACACACACAATAGACATTCCAGCAGCATATAATAGACACAGACATTGCATCGGCAATAAATAAACATGGATATTACACACATTGCACCGCACCCAGATATTGTGTCCGTGCTTCTATTTGTAAGAAGAAATTCACTTTACACGTAAGTTGTGCTGTTTTCTCTACTCAATTAGAGTGTTTTATGTGATGGTGAAACAGAATATTTCCAGTGTTTGTGAATTCATGTGACATTTGTTTTGTAAGTGAAAGAGATTTCTATTTTTATCATTTTAAAATCTTCTTGTTCTACTCTGACAGCTTAGGACCGTATTCATAGCCAAGAACGGCTGCAGACATCTGTACACTATGCGTGCGCAGTACCGTTCTATCCGCAGTGGAGCGCAGCTGATAGATGCTGTGCTCCGTGCAGTCCAGAGCCCCCCCCCCACCACACAAGACAGACACCCAGATAGACTGTCTGTCTGTGTGTCTGTGTGTCTGTCTGTTGTGTGTGTGTGTCTGTGACACACACACAGGTACACACACACACACACACACACACACACACACAGACACACGCATCTGTTAAAAAAACACTTTTTAGAAGGTTTTTCTGGCTCGCAGGACTGGCTCTGCCGGGATGCATCCGACGGCTCTACTTGGCAAGCCACGCCCCCAAGAGCCTACATTTTGGATAGTGTATCGTTAGGTTCAGATCCTCTTATGTCAAAATGTGTTCTGTTTAAACAATCAGATATGAGGGAATTTAATTGTTATTCAAAATCACTGTTTAAAAAATTAAATTTACAAATACAAACTGAATGGGCAGCTGTCGCCAGATTTATCAAAGTGAAATCCGTGTGTGTGCCTTGTGTTATATCTGTGTGGACTATGTATAGGAACCATTATGTGTGTGGTGTTTTATGTCTGATAGATTTATCATCTTATATAATAGCTCCTGGGATGTGTGTGACTGATGACTGTATCATTGTGTCTGTCAGACTCTCAGAACATGTCCGGGGGAGTGGAAGAATTCAAACACATCACAAGTAATGACCCGAGCATTGAGAATGATGGACTCCTTACATCACCAGGTAAGAGGGGATTTCATTCATTGTAATAGAGCAGTAACTCACATCACCTGATAACTATATTCACATAATGCTTTCACTGTGTTTCCTAAAGATGGATTCAGTAACCACAATACCCCAGAGATCTATCCCCATCCACATAAGTCACAGGATTGTACAGAGGGGAATTGCAGTATCCAACATAACCATCAGGTAACAGATTGTGGATATTTCTGCACCTCCATAAATACCAAAGTGACTTTACTGCATGATATGATCTGTAAGAAAAGTTGCCAGGATGTTATACACTGATGTGTCATAATAAAGATATTTGTATTTTGTGGGATATTTAGGATGGTGCCCTGAAAGATATAAAAGTAGAAATGATAGAAGGAGAGGAAGAGAGATGTGTGAGGGGTGATCAGCATTGTAAGGAGGAAGAAACCCCTACAGATATCAGCACAGGTGAGTAATGATCACCTATCACCATATTCCACTTATTCAGTCACTGTTACAATCAGTCTCTGTCATGTTGGACCCGAGTTCTCATCTCCCCTCATTTAGTGCATATCGTGTTTTTCCCAGCAGCACGATTTATATAGTCTGCCTTTCCCAGACCCCTTATACACTGCACATGTACATTACATTATATGCTATCTCCAGACCCTTATACACTGCACATGTACATTACGTTATATGCGATCTCCAAACCCCTTATACACTGCACATGTACATTACGTTATATGCGATCTCCAAACCCCTTATACACTGCACATGTACATTACATTATATGCGATCTCCAGACCCCTTATACACTGCACATGTACATTACATTATATGCTATCTCCAGACCCCTTATACACTGCACACATACATTACATTATATGCTATCTCCAGACCCCTACTATAAACACATGTACTTTTTACAGTCTGCCATGTCCAGACGCCTAATATACCCCACATGTATTACAAGCTGTGGAAACTCTCTTTAAAATGTGCGATGTCCCCTGGGCCTAGTTTTAGGGTCCACCCTTCCCTGCTGCCTCTGACCATAATCGCTCGCTTGTAGGAAACACAGAGGCCTCACAAAGGAACTGGGTCCACCATAGTTCCATTGTGGTCGGAGCTCCCTAATTTTACATGGATGTGGGTTGTACATAAGGACTAAAGCCAAACTTTACTGGACAATTTAATCCTCATCTGTCACAGCAGAAGAGCTAAAGATTCCTGCCCTGTACCCGACCGTCATTAACTACCAGGATGGATCTGGGTCTTCTGGTGTACAGAAGTACGTAAAGGTGGCCATTTTCTATCATAGCGATCGGAGAACAGCCTCTTTGCGTTATTCAGGATTCGGCCCTAAGTCACTCGACCGTAGTAGTATAGATACTTTATTGGCATTTCAGAATCCCAGGACCTAGGGTTAATGGTGTGGAATACTGTTCAGTAACAATGTCCCAATACAATTGTTCTCCCAGTATTCAGAATGTTGTTGAGAAGGAGAATCCTACAATAATGTATTTAAAAAGTCGTCAATATCGGTTTCTTTTGGGTCACGAGATTCTTGTTGTGATTACAAAATGGCTCCGCAGTAGAAGACTAGGGGGTGGGGAGAAGAGGCGAGAAAAGGGGAGGAAAAAGAGCACACGCTGATAGTGTAATATTGTATGACCAGGAAAGGAGAGAAATTGCTGCACTCGCAGGTCTCTTGTGTGGCAGTATTGTATTTTGTTCTTTATAAAAGCTCCTGTTGTGAAGGGTGATGACTGCGCTGGAGAAATTCCCATTCACTACCGGTGTTCCATCAGAGCGGGTGGCTTCTTTGGTCTGGATGTGTTGCATGTTGTCCAGGCTGTTATGCTGTCATCCTCCTCATATTGAAGTTTGGGGACTGAGGGCGCGATGGTGTTGTTACTAGATCGCTTTTGCTGCTGCTGGACTTCTCCCTCTGGTCTGTTATTGCCTGGAGACACATGCGGCTGACGCGACTGGACCGCTGCAGTGAGGCTTTTCTGGACCTCCTGCCGCTGGGCTGTTGTGTCTGTGTTGAGGAGTTGGACTATCTACTCTGTAGGAGTAGTCTTTGGCATGCCTTTGATGTGGCTGTGAGTGAAAGATCGATATTGGAGATGAGGGGACCCCACAACGGAGCCAGTGGCAATAATTTAGGGGCCAGATTTACAAAGCTGCAGGTTTGGAAAAGTGGAGATGTTGCCGATAGCAATCAGATTTTAGCTGTATGTAAAAAGAAAGTGAGAGCTAGATTCAGATTGGTTGCTATAGCAACATCTCCACTTTTCCAAACCCGCAGCTTAGTAAATCTTAAAATAGTAAACAATTAGCTGTATAGTATAATGTTTGTTGTACAATGTTCACTGTCAATAAACCAACGCGTTTCATCACCGTAAAAGTGTGACTTCATCAGGGGTAGGATGATGAATGGAGGGCCTGTCTATTTATGGGGTGTGGGATAATTGATGATTTGGAAGGGGTGAGGGCGACACAAGGGAGAAACATCTAGTACATTGATGCACAATAGAAATTATATACAAATCTACACTAAAAGTAAACTAAAATATATATATCTGTAACTTAATAGGTTGTACTGCACAATGAAGAGAGAAGGTGATGGGCAGATTATCATTAGTCTGTTATGAGGACATATGGCAGTAACTATATACTTATGATTTAAGGGATTTTTTTCTTTGTTACAGAGCATTGGGGGGTGTGGGTGGTGGACTGGGGGGATTGCTAGCAGAGGTAATGGGGAATGGATATACAAAAAGTAGTAAAAAAATAAATAAAAGAAAGATAGGTGACATAATGGTGATGTGGAGAAGAACAGGAGATGTGGCAGCTGGTTGAATATAACATGGATCTGATGGGCTGTGTATTTGTTATACACAATTAGAGCGTGTGATTGCTGATAGGCAGTACATGTAGATGGTGGGCTGTATATCCATGTCTATGTTCACACCTATCAGATGGAAGGTTTTAAGCATAAAAATGCATTTGTGTTCTGTTTGTTGATTTGTACAATGTTTATCCCCTCCTCTCCAGTCTATGTCTACCTTCTATAGCTTGAAATGTGAGGCCTTTCAGGTCCCTATTGTGTGCCAGATTGAGGTGCTGTGAGACATACTAGCAATTCCTGGTGTTTCTGGTGTGTTCTGTAATCTGTAACACTAGTATTAATGGTCTGGTAGTGTTTCCTACATACTGTAGTCTGCAAGGACATTCTAGCAGGCAGATGACATTTCTGGTGACCACGGTCACTGTCATGACAGCCAGGGATCCCTCTCTGTGATTGGTCAGAATGCCGTCTGCTCCTCTTTCTATAGGTTGCGTTTGAAGGATGATATTCCATTGCTCCATGCGTGAACATAGAAACATAGAAAGTGACGGCAGATAAGAGCCACATGGCCCATCTAGTCTTCCCATTTGTTAATGCGTGCTCTGTTACTTGTGATTTTGAATGTGTTTTGTGAAAACAATTGAGGGGGGAAATACATTTTTAATTAAAAGAAAAAAAAATTACTCAAATACAAAATGTATACATAATATCAATAATATCAATAGAGTTTGTTGGGATCTCTACTGGAGTTCTGATCAGGACCCCTTCCCCCCTAAAACCTGCCCAGGATCCAACTGGACCACCTCGCATTGGTTTCATGCCGGTGCAGGGATTTCTGAATGCATAACCACATACAGACAAATGGACCAAAGAATTTTATATTCAGATAATGCTTTCATTGTGTGTTTCCTACAGATGGATTCAGTAACCACAATACCCCAGAGGTCTATCCCCAACCTCATATCTCACAGGATTGTACAGCGGGAGATCACAGTATCCCAAGCAGCCAGCAGGTAATAGATTGCAGATATTTTGGTGCCTCTATAAATACCAAAGTGACTACATCATGATAAGGGGGTAGAAACAGACCTAAGGTGTTTTTCCGTTAATTTGCGTAGCGTATTTACACTGTCGTAAGTACTATGCACTCCCCTAGACACTCCCCTCGCTCGTACGTAGTTTACTCGATTTACGTTTGCCAAACCCTACCTTAACTTTTCAAAGCATAAGTACTGACGCACGTAACGGCCTAACCCGGCCCATACTGTACCATTTGAATGCCGCCTTGGCCTACAAAGCGTATTTCTGGATGTCGTACAAAAGACGCGTCCTTTCGTTCGTATTTACACTGAAGTTACGTATGATCGGAGTTATGTTGCGTAACCTCTGCCGGGGCCATGCGCAATACATATGAATTGCCGACGGCTACCATAAAATCGCTAACGTATATAGCTCAGGATCTGGCCTATGATCTGTCATACAAAGCTTTAGGCGCTTAAAAGAGAGGGGAAGTGTGGAGACAAAGCCAAACCAATAAAATAGCAAGAGAAATCAGATAAAATGTAACAATATATATACTAAAAACTCAAATATCAAACATACAAATTAGTGAATTAAAGGTGAAAATATG
>WWET01002044.1:148718-161002 GCA_011038615.1 Limnodynastes dumerilii
TCTCTTTTTTCTTATCAGAGACTTTGGAGAATATTGGATGGACTGATTGAACCTTTTTAATTGACTTTTCATTTTTAATTGGATTGTTTATTTATTTACTACACATTTCATTCAACTTTCACGCATCCACTTCAAAGATTTTTTACAGCTGTGTTTAGCGCCATCTTGTGTTGATTTTTTATTATTACATTGGACTCACTTATTATTTCAACTATTCAAATCAGTTTTTCCTTTTGTATTAGTATTTATTTATATCACTTGTTTTATCTTTTTCATCTTAATTATTTATTACAGCTTTTGTTTTATATCACATATTTTCACCTTTAATTCACTAATTTGTATGTTTGATATTTGAGTTTTTAGTATATATATTGTTACATTTTTACATTTTATCTGATTTCTCTTGCTATTTTATTGGTTTGGCTTTGTCTCCACACTTCCCCTCTCTTTTAAGCGCCTAAAACACATTTTATTCTGTGTCCATTGTTTTTAGGGTGTTGGTGGTACCCCTGTGTTTTTTGGGCTGCTTGTAGTTTCCTATAGAGGAGCGCCTTCTCCATCCTACTATATTATTACTGTCATACAAAGCTGCCAGGATGTTATACACTGATGTGTCATAATAAATTATATATATATTGTCTTGTCGGCTATTTAGGATGGGGTCCTGAAAGATATTAAAGCAGAAATGATAGAAGGAGAGGAAGAGAGATGTGTGAGGGGTAATCAGCATTGTAAGGAGGAAGAAACCCCTACAGATATCAGCACAGGTGAGTAATGATCACCCATCAGCATATTCTACTTATTATGTCACTGTTACAATCTCTTATCAGTCTCTGTCATGTTGGACCCATGTTCTCATCTCCCCTCATTTCTGCACTGCACATGTACATTACATGCTATCTCCGGACACCTGCTATAAACACATGTACTTTATACAGTCTGCCATGTCCGGACGGCTAACATACCCCACATGAATTACAAGCTGTGGAAACTCTCTCTTTAAAATGTGCGATGTCCCCTGGGCCTAGCTTTAGGGTCCGCGCTCGCATGTAGGAAACACAGAGGCCTCACAAAGGCCCCGGATCCATTCCTCCACTGTGGTCGGAGTGCCCGGTTTTCTGCTGCATTCCGTACAGGTGAGGGGAGCTCCCAGGTCCCCACCTTTCAGCTCCGGGCCCATTTTACGTGGATGTGGATTGTACATAAGGGCTAAAACCATTCCTTACTGGACAATTTCACCCTCCTCACAGCAAAAGAGCTTAAGATTCCTGCCCTGTACCGGACTGTTGCATTAACTATCAGCATGGATCTTCTGGTGCACTGAAGTGTGAAAAGGAGGCCATTTTCTATCGTAGGGATCGGAAAACACCTCCTTTGTGTTATTTAGGATACGGCCCTAAGTAACTAGACCACAGTCACTCTCATGACGGCCAGGGATCCCTCTCTGTGATTGGTCAGAATGATGGCCGCTACGCATTCTATAGGCTGTGTTTAAAGGTTCATCATTCCATACATGCTTTGTTACTGTCATTTTGGATGTGTTGCTAAAACACTTGAGGGGGAAAACATATTTGAACTTAAAAGAACAAAAATAAAATTACTTAAAAATAAATAAAATTTGTATACATTATCTCAATAAACAGTATGTTGGGGTCTCTACTGGAGGTCTGATCAGGACCCCTGCCCCTCCCCCCCTTAAAACCTGCCCAAGACCCTGCATTGGTTTCATGCCAATCGGTACAGGGGTTTCCCAAATGCATATCCTAATATAACATAATATACAGACATACAGACCAAAGAATTTTATATATAAGATTGGAGAACAGTAACTCACATCACCTGATAACCATATTCATTTAATGCTTTCATTGTGTTTCCTACAGATGGATTCAGTAACCACAATATCCCAGAGACCTATCCCCAACCTCATAACTCACAGGATTATACAGAGGGAAATTGCAGTATCCCAAGCAACAAGCAGGTAAGATAGTTTTTTTTTTTGCCTCTATAAATATGATGGATATGATCTGTAATACAAAGCTGCCAGGATGTTATACACTGATGTGTCATAATAAATTATATTTTATTGCATTGTCGGCTATTTAGGATGGTGTCCTGAAAGATATTAAAGTAGAAATGATAGAAGGAGAGGAAGAGAGATGTGTGAGGGGTGATCAGCATTGTAAGGAGGAAGAAACCCCTACAGATATCAGCACAGGTGAGTAATGATCACCTATCACCATATTCTACTTAGTATGTCACTGTACAGTACATCATCACCTTACTGGACTGTGCTGCCTCCTCACATCACTTTATTGCCTGTTATATGACTACTATTATTATTTATTCACCCCTTAGAACAGGGCTCAACTCATTTATTTTTGCAGAAATTAGATTCCAGAAGAAAAACTTTGACTCCGGGGGTAAAAAATATAACTCTAACTGGTAATGCGACTTATACAGGCAGATCAGCGGCACTGGATCATTTTCTCTGACTGTCAGTGAATAATGCTGTCACACTGTCAGGGAGAAGAGCCAAGACCTGGCGCAAGTGCTCCATGACGGCAAGCAGGCAGACACATCAGTTTGCAAGATCATGTGTACCATCCAGCAGATTTTAGCACCCCCTGTGTGCCATCCAGTGAACCCAGGAGCCATAGCACCCTAGGCTTTTGGCCTAGGCTTAGGGGCCGTTCTGCATGAGTTTCACTTATACTCTTTTTAGACAGAGGCCTGTGTTTGGTAAATTTTTTGAGTCAAACAAAGAGAGCAGTGACTTCACAGTCAGATACAGGTCAGTGCTATATAGGACACCCAAGAACTAGATCCCTATAGGCTTACGATTCACCCTTTGGTATCTTTTATGTGAGCCTGTGCAGGTGTATATAAAGAGAAAAAGGTCAGCGCTAACTATTAAAGTATAAGAATATAGATAATATACAAGCAGCTGGTGGGTTTAAGGGACACAAGTAACCCAAATATAGACAAAATTGTGAAGTACCCATATAAAATGATATAGGTTAAACCAGCGCTATAGTAAAGGTAAAGAAGCAATTCAATTCAATCGGAGTCAATAGTTATACACTGGTTTTTTCATGTTGCTATTACATGAATGGACTAATCAATTTTGTTTTATGTTTTTTGTGTTTTTTAGCTATACTCATTTATATTTATGTTCAATTCGCTATACCTTGAATACGTTTATTAAAAGTAACTTGTACATATCCATCAGTTTGTACAGTTTGTTTGGCATTGTACACTCAGCCATCCTGAATATCTATTCTATTTTATATTAGAGCTCATTTTAGCTTCTTATACCTTTACTATAGAGCTGGTATAACCTATATAATTTTATATAGTTACTTCATAATTTAGCCTGTGCAGGTGTCTAAGCTGATGTACCATCTGGCTACTACTGCTTATATAACGTGTGTAATAAATGTTAGTATTTGCAAGCGCATTAACAACCAATACCTAATAATACCGATATATGTGATTTATACCAGTCACTGTTAAATGGTTCTATTTCCTTGATCTGTCCCAAGGAGCTTCTGTAGAAGTCATTGCTAGTGTGAACATTCTCCTGACTTGCCACTAGGTGCTGCTGTTTGGACTTTGCCTTTGTGATTAATTTACAGCACCTGAGCAGCTAGCATAAAAGGACTGCCTCTAGCTAACCTAAGTGCTGGTCATTCTGCTTTGTTTGCCTTGCTAGCTTCATGTGTATTCCAGTCCTGCTGTTACTGCCTTGTACATCTGTGTACAAGCTGCCTTTGTCCTGTATGTTGGTTACCTTTGGTCTTTGTATAAACTGTATTATAGTTATGTTGATATTTGTATTTGGGTTTTCCTTGTGTTTTAGGGTTCTGTTATCTTGACTCCTGTCCCATTTACCTTTTGTGCTCCAGCTAGTGTTTTTGGTAACTACTACTTTGTGCTTTGTATTTATCTAAATACTTAGTAGTATTTATAGCCTGTTGCTTCTTTTTGTATTGTTGCTGGTTTTGTCATAGTTATAGTTGTCATATGCTCATTTTACCTGTACTCTTTTTGCACTAACAAATACTTTTTTAGTGCTTTGTTTTATCTGGCCTTCCAAGGATTGTGATCTGATGGGCGCCTGCCGCACAAGCCTATCCACACAATCATGGACTCTAGCGAAGATTAGGCCCCAGTTAAATTCCCTGGAAGCAGTCTCATAACAATCACTGCATTCATTCATAATAATTTAGCTTTAAGGATCTACTAAAAGTGTTTATATAAGAGGTCTGTGTTCATACATTTATTTATTTTTCAGCAGATGGATACAAACATGGGAATTTCTTGGCAGGACAAATCAATTTGGCTGCAAGTTCTGAAAGAAAAAGCAAACTATCTACACAAGATTTTCCCGAAGAATACCCAGCTACCCTAAATCTAAATCCAATATTTCACAGCGCAGAGAATTTATCTGAGGAATATTCTCCTAATAGCATAAATGCTCCTACATATTGTACTTACATAACTAATACAAATAATACAAGCTTTCTCTATTCTGAGGATGAGACTTGCTTGGCAGTTAAATCGTCTCTTTATGAAGATCAGAGAACCCACACAGGTGAAAATTCATTTTTGTGCTCAGAGTGTGATATTTGTTTTACACACAAATCAAGGCTTATTGCACATGTTAGAACTCACACTGGTGAGAAACCATTTTCATGTTTGGAATGTGGGAAATGTTTTACAAACAAATCAAAACTTGTTCTACATCAGAGAATCCACACAGGTGAGAAACCATTTTCATGTTCTGAGTGTGGGAAATGTTTTGCACGTAAATCATATCTTGTTCTGCATCAGAAAATTCACACAGGTGAGAAACCATTTTCGTGCTCTGAGTGTGAGAAAAGTTTTACATATAAATCAAATCTTAATATACATCAGTTAAGTCATACAGGAATTAAACCATTTTCATGCTCTGAATGTGGAAAATGTTATACAAAGAAGGTACTTCTTCTCCAGCATCAGACAACTCATACAGGTGAGAAACCATTTCCATGTTCTGAGTGTGAAAAATCTTTTATAAAAAAATCAGCTCTTGTTCAGCATCAAAGAACTCACACAGGTGAAAAACTATTTTCATGTTCTGAATGTGGGGAATGTTTTACAAGGAAAGCAGGTCTTATTTCACATCAGAGAATTCACACTGGTGAGAAACCATTTCAATGTTCTAAGTGTGATAAATGGTTTTCAAAGAAATCATATCTTGTTGAACATCAAGTGACTCACACAGATGAAAAACCATTTTCATGTGTGGAGTGTGGGAAATGTTTTAAAAGGAAACCAAATCTTATTCGTCATGTAGCAGCTCATACAGGTGAGAAACCATTTCCGTGTTCTGAATGTGGACAATGTTTTACAAAGAAATCAATGCTTGGTGATCATTTGAGAACACACACAGGTGAGAAAACATTTCCATGTCCTTATTGTGGGAAGCACTTTAAACATAAAAGTGGCTTTGATGAACATATGAGAACACACACAGGTGAGAAACCATTTCCATGTTCTGAATGTGGAAAATGTTTTTCACAGAAATCTAAACTTGCTCAACATCAGAGAATTCACACAGGCGAGAAACCGTTTTCATGTTCTGAATGTGGAAAATGTTTTACACAGAAATCAGGCCTTGATTCTCATCTAAAAACACACACAGGTGAGAAACCATTTCCATGCTCTGAATGTGGGAAACGGTTTAGAGCGAAATTAGGCCTTATCGGTCATCTAAGATTACACACAGGTGAGAAACCGTTTTCATGTTCTGAATGTGGAAAATGTTTTGCACATAAATTAAACTTTGTTCAGCATCTGAGAGTTCACACAGGTGAGAAACCATTTCCATGTTTTAAATGTGAAAAATGGTTTTCACAAAAATCAAGACTTGATCTACATTTAAGAACTCACACAGGTGAGAAACCGTTTTCATGTTCTGAATGTGGAAAGTGTTTTTCACGAAAAGTAAAACTTGTTCAACATCAGAGAGTTCACACAGGTGAGAAACCATTTTCATGTTCTGACTGTGTTAAAAGTTTTACACAGAAATCAAAACTTGTTAGACATCAGAGAACGCATAGAGCTGAGAAGTAATTTTTATATTTTTAGTGTGAGAATGTATTTGTGAGGAAGTTAGAACGTCTTACATATCAAAGAGCTCACAAAAGTGAGAATTAATTTACTTTTTGAAAAAGAGGCAACATGGTACCCTAATTTTGGAAGCTCTTTCTGTGTACTGTTTGATCCTATTCTTATGCCATGCTTATATAATCTTTTTACCACATTAAATACCGTAATTGTCAGAGGTCTCTGTAGAGTCAAAGTGTATGGACAGTTGAAATATAATCATAAATATATGAAACTATCATTACTTATGCAGTAAAGTTACAGGAAATGTGGGAATATAGATGATAAAACTGTGTAGGAAAATAAACTATTTATTTATAAATGTGTACAAGTACACTCTTTGTGTGTGTAGAAATATATATATTTATATGTTATATTCAAAGAGAAAAGGATGTCACTAAGTACAGCCAGCACTAAATGACACAAAATTATAGCTGCTGTGAATGTCGTGCTATAACTATTAATAGAATTTAAAAAAAAAAAAGCTCACAAAAAGAGCACAGTGCAGAATAAATATCTATTGGACCAAGGTCTTAAGTACAAATATCTAAATGTGTTCACCAATTTTGAAAACACAAAAAAACCGAGCAGTTAGTGAAAAAAACACAAATTAAAACAATAGGCAATGATCATAGTACTATACTATGCAATCGGTGTAAGCGGGAAAATAAGCTTGGTGATAGTTAATTAATTTATTTACCAATGCTAATATAAGTAGGAATCTTTTGGAACTTTATAGTCCCTTTTATCAGATGGAGTAGATGAGAACAGTGTGGTATATTGTCCTGTAATAGGATTTGAGCTTTCCTTGTCTTGCTTTGTAAAGGAGTAAAGCTGAGAAGTATTGATGGAAAATACTATATGATGGGATACACTCACAGTCTCATGCAAGTCCTATATATCTCAGGAGCAGCAAAATCACTAGTGACCACCAGGGGTCCTAATCCAAATTTACCAGCAATTGTTCAGGCAAAATAAAAGTCCCATAGCAGTATATAGTAATATAAAAATAAATATTTTACAACTATATAGAAGTAAAAAAAAAAACCACAACACTTAGGGCCTGATTCAATTAGAATTGCGGTGCACATTTTCCCGTCTATTAAGGTACCTTATTTTTATATGCATGTCTATGAGGTGCGTATAAAAAGAGAAAAAATTTCACATAATTCGCATCGCACCGCAAAATACGCGGATGCGATGGTAATTGATTCAGGCCCTAAGCCCACCTGTGTTCATCCCTACCTCCGGAGCCACGCTGCTGGGAGACACCAAGATGCGCTAACTGTGCTTTCTCCCAGTGGTCATGTAAACTCATAAACAAAAAGAGAAAAGTAGTGTTTTTAGATTTTGTGCTCATAAGATCACTTTTATAGATAAAATATAAAATAGTCTTTATTGATATTTATTAAAAACCTTTAGCAATATAGGGTTTAAAAAGATAGATATAGTAGGAAATAAAAAAAAAATGTCTCTATCCACCCATAATTATATATTTGTGAAATGATATGAAAGCTCCAGTTGTGATTTCGGATTCAATTCAATATAAATGAAATACAGTTCCTCTCATTTCCTATTTAAGATAGCTTTCCTTTGTTCTTAATATGAGGGTTATTCCACATCAAATCCACACAATTGCAGAAAAAATGTAGTATTGTAAATGCTTCCATGGGTGTAAAAAACAAAAAAGTAAATAAACCAAATCTCAGGCAGATGTGTGCACTGGTTATGAAGTTGTCTTTAAAGCTGTCATTTTTTATTTTTGTTTTGCAAAAAACTGGTAATAGCACATTATTCGTATCTCACTTAAGTGACCTAATTGAGAGTTGGGCAATGTATCATTTTAAATCTCTTTTTATGGGCTTTCATGTGATATATAAGAAAAAAGAAGTGCAGAAAATCTGAGGAGTCAGATGCCTGGACAGGCGATACTGTGATCACGATATCGCCTGTCTAGGCGTCCGACTCCTCAGATTTTCTGCACTTCTTTTTTCTTCTCTTCATGGCTGCAGACACTGACTGGCTATCTATGAGTCATTACCTGCAGAGAGAGCAAGACAGTCTCCAGCTCTGCATTGGTCATGACTCATCCACGCTGACAGAGACTTCCTCACACAGCCTGTCATGTGACCTTCCCAGCTCCTCACACAGCCTGTCATGTGACCTTCCCAGCCAGAAAGAAACTTCTCCTGCAAGGTAAGATTTTTGGTTGAAATAAATGACTTATGATGCACATGCAGTACATACATACACACACACACTCATACATATAGAAATATATAGGCACCTGTAATAGTTGCCAATACATGCACAGACCTTTAGGCATGTCCCACTGCTTCCCTGTTTCAAATTCATATTTTGTATTTTATGCCAGCAAAAGACCTTTAAAAATGTACACAAGACCCTGGTAAAGGGCAGACATCAGTGTTCACTCTGACACAGGGCCCGATTAATGTTCTTGTGGGCTTGGGGTTGAAAATTATCAAAAGCCCATTGGATTGGGCGTGACTTGTGGTGTGGTAAGTACTATAGAGGGCATAGATAGCACCTACTTCTAGCCATTTATGCCAGCCAAGATTATAAAGTTCAATAGTTGTATAACATTTGCACAACAATTGATTCATAAAGTTGAAGTGAGGCAGCGATTTATCAGTATAAGGAAGTTCTGCAGTGAATTGTTCCTTGGAGATGTAAAGCTTACAAATTTATTTAATCTTAAATAAATGATGCTACATCACTGCATATCAGTGCTGTTTTCTTCCTTTAGTCTCCTCACAAGCGATGGTCAGTATTTTTTGCTGATCACGGGGAAAGAGAAGGAAAGGCACTAAAAATCACTACTCCTCTTCACCTTTAGGAATCACTATTGTGCAAGTGATTTACAACTTAAAGCTTAAGTTCTACTGTGGGCTTCACAACCCAACACCTTGGCTAATTGTAATACTTAACAATCTTCTATAATTGTAATTTAATCAACAGTGACGTTTATTCTTAAATTTTACATTTTTTTTTGTATTTCTAGACAAAACATCTATTGTCATTAGTGTTACCAACATCATCTATTTTAACAGGGTCCATTTTTATCCAGCCCTTGATTATTGTAATTGATGTTTTGTGAAGAATTGCTAAATTTTTCAGGTGATTAGTGAGGCCGCTGATATTTTAGTAGCACAGGACTGGATCCAGACCCTGCAAGCTTTCCATACGTGCAAGGATCTGTGTGTCTGACAGAGGGGAGTGCACATCACCTGTCACTCCCCTTTCTCGTGCAGACTTTATGGTAGCTATTGCTGCCTTGGGTCCCATCATGCGAATCAGCTGTCTGTACGACCGCACCAGTGTGGGTGCCCCCTCCTGCACTGTACAATTACCGTGCTTCCCTCCTGCCCACTTAGCAGGAGGAGGGGAAGCACAGCCCGTTTGTTCTCAAATGGGCTTGCACAGAGTTCCATACAAATTTTGCTATGCTAGGGCATGTGCCCTCCGGTTAAAGGCCACTCGCACTTTGCGTGCGTAAGTGGCCTAATATTATCAGGTCTGGATCCGGCCCACAGTCTTTTTCTTTTCCTCCCTATCTTGCAGTTGTGATCACATTCGTTCGCCATACTTAATTATTATTGATATGATCTGTACTAAAACACTAGGCTTTAGTTCCCTTCTGGTAAGTCCTATGTTGGATATAAACCCACATTACTATCTTGGAAATATAGGAGTCACGGCAGGGAGAGCTGTCCAGTCTTCTACCTCTCATGGAACGTTTGAGAGATGGTGGTAATTCGGACAGCCTCACGCTTTTACCCACATGCCGCAAATTCTCATTCCTACCCGGCTCCCTCTATTCAATGTTGTAATTCAGTGGTGTGGCTTGATGACATAAATGGTGGCATCATGGCTCTGCCATCTTTACAAAACATTGCTCAGTAAAACGTGGAGCTCCAAGACGCAACTACCATCATCCAGCCCCTGGCGATTGTCAGCTGTTTCTCCAATGCAGGAGCTACCAGAGGGAATGAATAAAAATGTGGCAAGTAGAGAGTTGTCAGAGTAATGGAGGATAGTTGGCAACTTTCCCAGAATGTCCTAGAGACTCCCAAAATTTGGGCATAGCTGCCCTCTGACTATCAATATTTTGAGCCCTATAGTTATTAAGGATGGGAGTGTCCCAATGATGCAATTTACATAATTCCATCCCATGTAACGGTATGAATTGTGACATCACTAGGAAGAGGTGGGGGCTTAGTGACATGATCTGCATAAAATCACAATCAGGCCCGCCCCCATACTGCCATCTTATTTACTGCACCGAGATCACGCAGACCGAAGAACTGTGAAGTCGCCATCCCGGAGTTTAGGGGAAGACGCTATACCCAGGGCTGGGCTTACAACTGAGTGTTACATAGACCCATGGCTAACCATGGAAACGCTCATGTCTCCAGATCCTGAGCACTGGAACAACCAGGCAGCCGCAGAGCAGAATAGCATGGATCACCATCCATATGTACTGTAATGACTGACAATAGCTCTGCATGTGCTGCATGTATTCCACCCCTCCCATCACTCCAAGCCAGATAACCACCAGTGCCCTTGATCCTAAACATGTCTTTCATGCTCAAAACTAACCAAGCCTTTACCACAGAGGGATGAGGGTAATGCTTCACCTGCACAGAACTCTCTACAGATGCCACCCCCAGTAATATCAGCTGGACACCTGGGGAAGAAACACATTTTACACTGAAACAACAAAACATAAGTCATTAAAGACCATTAAAAAAAAATATACAAAAAAACTAAGACAACAGTGACACCTCTACTGAACTAATGTTAATAGTTCTATCACTAGAGGAAGATTATATGTTCAATTCCCGTATTGAATTGCACACAGAGCATCGGCGGATATAGATTTTCAGATCCTGTAATTCCTCTGACACGCACGGCGGCCATCTTCTTGTAGTCTCACAGTATGTCCGCGTATATATCTTCAGATCCTGTAATTCCTGACACGCACGGCGGCCATATTCTCGTAGTCCAACGTGATAATACTTAAGGGACGTGGTTACATGCTCCCCGTGGCGCCATGTTAGTTCCTGGAACGCAGCTGCTAATCATCTAGAGCGGAGACCAGAAGAGTTCCCAGGTGACCTGAGCTCCATCCCCTGTAGATGTATATACACATACTGCTGGTGAGGAGCAACCTCTAATGTGTGTTTTATTTATATATGTCATACACACAAACATCACAGCTACATATATAATACACACAGATATCACACCCTCAAATATAATACACACAGACATCACACCCACATATATCTTACACACAGACATCACAGCTACATATATAATACACACAGACATCACACCCACATATATCATACACACAGACATCACACCCTCATATATAATACACACAGACATCACACCCTCATATTTCATACACACAAACAAACAAACATCACACCCTCATATTTCATACACACAAACATCACACCCTGATATATCATACACACAGACATCACACCCTCATATATCATACACACAGACATTACACCCACATATATCATACAGACCCAGACATCACACCCTCATATATCATACACACCCAGACATCACACCCTAATATATCATACACACGCAGATATCGCACCCTCATATATCATACACACACAGACATCGCACCCATATATTTCATACACACACACAGACATCGCACCCTCATATATCATACACACACAGACATCGCACCCTCATATATCATACACACAAACATCGCACCCTCATATATCATACACACAGACATCACAACCTCATATATCTTACACACAGACATCACACCCTCATATATCATACACACCCAGACATCACACCCTCATATATCATACACATCCAGACATCACACCCTCATATATCATACACACAGACATCACACCCTCATATCATACACAGAGACATCACACCCACATATATCTTACACACAGACATCACACCCTCATATAATACACACAGACATCACACCCTCATATATCATACACATAGACATCACACCCACATATATCTTACACACAGACATCACAGCTACATATATAATACACACAGACATCACACCCTCATATATCATACACACACAGCCATCA
>WWET01002044.1:162202-175132 GCA_011038615.1 Limnodynastes dumerilii
GCTGTGTGTACCATCTCTGCAGTGTGTATTTCGCTGTGTGGTTTCCTTGCAGCTTGCTGACCCAAGCTCTGGGTCCTAGTGCTAGTCTCTTGGTGTTCTCCATCTCACCTTGTGTAGCTCTTCTGTTTCTATCTCCACTGTGTCCATCTCCAGTGTGTAGTGCCTGGCGTGAGTCAGTCCATCGGACTCTTTCTGTGGTGCGCTGTGTAGCCACCTCCTGCTGTTTCCCTGCATACTTACCCTGCTCAGTTCTGTATCTGGTCCGTGGGTTCCAGCAGTATCCAATATGCCTGGGTTCCTGCTTAACATCTTGTATGCTTACTGGTTTCTTGTTGTGCAAGGGTTCCGGCAGAGTCATTGTTGTGTCTGGGTTCCTGGTTACGAGTCGGTTCCAGTGCAGGCACCTTCGCTGCAGTACGACCACGTACCTACCAGACCAGCAGCCCAGACTATCCTCACCATCAGAGGCTCTAGCGAAGACCTGGTGCTGGTACAGACTCCGCGCCCGGTGAGAATCCTCCTGGCTGACTGTAACAACACCCAGGCATCACACCTTCTTATATCATACACACAGACATCACACCCTCATATATCATACACCCAGGCATCATACCCACATATATCATACACACAGACATCACACCCACATATATCATACACACAGACATTACACCCACATATATCATAAACACAGACATCACACCCAACATATATCATACACACAGACATCACACCCTCATATATCATACACACAGACATTACTCCCTCATATGTCATACACACAGACATCACACTCTCATATATCATACACCCAGGCATCACACCCACATATATCATACACACAGACATCACACCTCCTACACAGCAAAAACATGCTGCTAGGTTAATTGGCTGATTAAATTAACCGTAATCATTGTGTGTGTGTGTGTGTGTGTGTGTGTGTGTGTGTGTATGTGTGTATGATTGTGAAATGTATTCCTTAGTATTCAGCTCTAATGGGGCAGGGACTGATGTGAATGTGAAATATTCTCTGTAAATCGCTGTGTAATCTGATGGTGCTTTATGAAAACCTGTTAAGTGTTTAATCACAAACCTCAAATATATCTGTGTACAGTAAAACGGGGATGGGATCTCTTAAAAGCGCTAAAAACCTTGTTAGAAGCTAAAACATCCTTTAAGTGTCCAAAACTCTAAAATAACAATAGCAAAAAACAATAGTGGATGGGTGCAGAGATAGCGTAAGATAATAAATATACATATAATTATAAATATACATATAATCATACCTATAAATGAATATAAAAGGGGTCCCTAAACAGCACTAAGTTCAGTCTGGATGCACTTTGCCAAAAAGACCTCCTCTTAGTAATCACTTCATTGTTTGAGAATTCACCATGAATCCAGTGGATCATAAACAGGAGAGATAACAAGTGATTAGTGTTGGGATGCAAACAAAAAACCACAGAGGCTAATTGAAAAATAACTAATAGTATTTTACTCTAAAATTAATAATTAAAAAATACAATATAAACAATGGATATCAATGAGTAAGCAATAAAAAGTCCAAATAAAACAAAACAGTCCATAAATATAATTAATATTAATGCAGAGCCATAAAAAGGATTCCCATACTAAAAGTGCACTGTGCTTTTCAAAACGAGGGTAGGTAAGGATGTCCAGCTACCGAATAACTCGAGAGGAGACACAGAAACAAGAGGTGGAGAGTCCCCTGGATGCAACAAACGGAAGATCCTTGACGCGTTTCGGGCGTAGCCCTTTCTCAAAAGTATTCTTCCTGATGGTAAGGTGCATGTATATATAAGGAAAGTTGCGCTACACGTGAGATAGCAGGAGTTGTGGGTTGTCTAGGACAGTGCTCCTCAACCTTTTCTCACCCGCGGCACACCTAAGCCCTTCCCAGAATTCCGCGGCACACCAAAAGCAAAATATACAAAAAAAAAAGCAGGAATTACAAAGTGCATACACAGATATTACATTTAATTGTTATTTTTTATTTGATAAAATTTAAAATCGCAGCTAATAACTTTTCTTATAACCAATTTAATTATGTTAGCCCCCATCATGCATCTGCAGCCTCCACAGTAGCCCCGATCATGTGTCTGCAGCCTCTATAGTGGTCCCCATTCATGTGTCTCCAACCTCCCTAGTAGTTCCTATTCATGTGTAGGTCTTCCAGTGCTTTTTCTCCTGTTGGAGGCATTGCACCGCAGCACACTGGTTGAGGAGCACTGGTCTAGGAGATGGTGATGTACTTCCGGGTTCTTTAGCAAGTTGAATACAGTGAATTAGGTGATGATACTTCCGGTAAGTGAGGCAGCGTCGGATCATCAAGGAAACAGAGTTTTGCTTCCGGATCCTCGTAAAGAGACTATGTTACCCAGACAACGGAGATAACCTTCTAATACGAAATAAATCATCCTGTATGCCGCTAAAACTCGTTTTACATAAATAAAGAAAATATGCATGCAACAGAGGCAATATTTCTTGATCCCCTCATAAAAAGACTGGGAAATTGTTCATTAAATATATATCCCCATATAGAGACAATCTCATTTAACCGCACAAAACAGGTAAAAATAAATAAACGATATTGTAAATATTAGGTATACACATATGTATATATACAAAAAATCTATTAAAAAAATAGTGTCCACAAATCCCTATACCTCTCTGTATACAAGGTATATATAGACAAAAACTTTAATATATAGGACATACCATATTGTGAAAGAAGGGGGGAGGGTAGACAAGAACATATAATGAGCATATCAGCCAAGGTATAAAGGCCATTCAATAATCAGAATAATTTTATAGAAACCACCAATCAATAAAAATAAGTCCTACAAAAAGTGATCTAAGGGTCCCTACATGTCCTCTTTATAAAGTTATAATTACATATCTTCAAAAACATGGAAATGGACCATCAAGGAAATAAAAACATATTACTGCATCCTTATATATATATATAAAATCAAAAAAAGTCCCTAAAATAAACAATATGGACAAATAGAGATTCATTATTCCAGGTTCAAATATAAATCAAAAACCTTAAATGGAGGAAAGGTACATAGGACCAGAGCCACACGGCATCCCCTACCTATATCACACATATTCCCACACATTACAGGTAAGATAATAATAAATCTTAAATGGAAACCTGAAATAAAACAAACAAAACGAAAACAAAAAACACACCTTACCCAAATAAAGCCTAACCACGCATACGAGGGACTCTGTTTGTTATAGTCCCAACAAAACATAGTGTATAGTAAATAAAGTGCATTATGGCATAAAGTGCCTATTTTGATCAATAAATAAATAATGATGAATATAGATGGGTTACATATTATATGTGCAATATGTCATAAAGTGCATATGTGAACATATGCATAAGCGGTGAAGAGCACCATAGAGAAAGTGGTTCACCTAAAAAAAGGGATGTACACAAAAAAAACATAAATAATAGTAAACTCACCTTATGGATAACCTATGACACCTGGTATTCCTAAGGGGTCTCTCCTCCAGGTACTGACCAGACCCAATCCCGTATAGCTGTCAAGTTCGGCCGTATTTGGGCACATCCAGGATGGTATGATCGTAGGTGAGTCTTCCAATCAAGTAGAGTAATATATCCTTAAAATGATATAATAGTAAAATTAATATTATATTATTATTTGACCTCAAAGTCAAGATTAAGCCCTTTTGGTTGAAGTGAATCGAATTCAAAAATACATCTCATCTCAGCTTTTGCTAAAGTGGATCCCGATTCATGTTTCCGCCAAGATTTATCCACTTTAATTCCACAAAAATTGATGATGTCATTGGTATTACAAGAGTGGTGATGTTTAAAGTGTTCTTAAACATCACCACTCTGGGGTGGATGTGGATAAATCTTGGCGGAAACATGAATCGGGATCCAACTTGCTAAAGAACTCGGAAGTGCATCGCCGTCTCCTAGACAACCCGCGACTCCCGCTAACTCACGTGTAGCGCAACTTTCCTTCTTTATATATACATGTACCTTACCATCAGGAAGAATACTTATGAGAAAGGGCCACGCCCGAAACGCGTCAAGGATCTTCCGTTTTTTGCATCCAGGGGACTCTCCACCTCTTGTTCCTGTGTCTCCTCTCAAGTTATTCCATCGGTAACTGGACATCCTTACCTACCCTCGTTTTGAAAAGCACAGTGCACTTTTGGTATGGGAATCCTTTTTATGGCTCTGCATTAATATTAATTACATTTATGGACTCTTTTGTTTTATATGGACTTTTTATTGCTTACTCATTGTGATCCATTAAATTATTAATTTTAGAGTAAAATACTATTAGTTATTTTTCAATTAGCCTCTGTGGTTTTTTGTTTCCATCCCAACACTAATCACTTGTTATCTATCCTGTTTATGAATGGAATTCTATGGAGTGATTACTAAGAGGAGGTCTTTTTGGCAAAGTGCATCCAGACTGAACTTTTGAAAATTAATAACTTCCCAGTCAGAGGACTTATCTCACCTGTATGCCGCTTAGTGCTGTATAGCGACCCTTTTATATTCATTTATATATCTGTGTACAGCACTAATGTGACAGTGATGGTTGTCCTACAAACAACTGTCGAGCATTTGGTTATTGTTAGGTGCATATCAGCCTTTAGGTCAAGTTATTTGGAATGTTTAAGCAATCTGCGACAGATACAATGGAATTTAATAGATGGTTGTTATCTTCTGAGATACAGGGCCTTTAAAAGAGCACTTTGCCCATTCTACAAATACAAGACACCAAATTCAATGTCCAGCTGCTGTCGGGTTTATGCCAGTGTAATATGTGTTTATTGCTCTGTCTATATATGTGTTGGATCAATGTGAACTGTGTATTGCAATCAGTATGCATCTGGTACATGATGCCTTTCTGAAATAGGAAACTAGATAATGATACAGGGGGTTGTATGAGTAATGGCTATATCATTGTCTATGTCATACTCCCATAAGGTGATAGAGTAAGTGGAAGAATTCAAAAAGAACACAAGAAACAATGTGAGGATGGAGAATCACAGACCTCTCACATCACCAGGTAAGAGGGGATTTATTATTAGCAGTAACTCGCATCACCTTATAACCAAGGCCCAGATCCAGATGTCATAGCATATGCATAAGTACTGTCTGGGATTCCATTGCATGCATATGGAGGCCCATTAAGCACGGATAACAGTCTGATAGACACTGCGTTCCGTGCAGCAATGGCCTCTGATGGTGGAGCGTGACTGTCCGCAGCGTTTACCTCATGTACACACAGTGAGCAGGGGAGATCTATGCAGATTGCACAGTAAGGGTTTGGCTAAGTCCTTACACATGATGCTACATTACACAACCGCTCCATTTTATGTGCATAAGATTTAAGGAAGGGATTATAGCAAGGAAGGTCCATATGTGTGCAAGATGAGTGTGTTACCTCACATGCACGGACTATAGGATTGCACGCACGTATGAATGTATTTAAATGTGTGCAATCCTTATTCATTCAGGATCTGACCCGTATTCCTATATTATTTTACTGTTTGTCCTACAGATGGATTCAGTAACAATACCCCAGAGGTCTATCCCCATCCTCATGATGCACAGGAGTGTACAGAGGGACCTCACTATACCCCACAAAGGTTTCAGGTAACAATATTTTATGGCCACCATAAATAACCAAGTGAATTTACTTTATGAAATGATCTATAACACTGGTTATCAATGATTTTGTTACAGGGCCTAGATTTCTGCATAAAGTAACTTACAAGATCCCAAGCAGCATGGATTCACTGGGGGAAGATCATGTCAAACAAATCTTATTGAATTTTTTGACTGGGTCAGTAAAGTATTAGATAAAGGGGGAGCTGTAGACATAGCTTAGCTAGATTTTAGCAAGGCTTTTGACACTGTACCACATCGGACAAAGTATGTGAACTCCTAGGCTAATGACTTCTCCAAGAGCTAATTGGAGTCAGGAGTCAGCCAACCTGGAGTCCAGTCAATGAGATGAGATTGGAGGTGTTGGTTAAAGCTGCTCTGCCCTATAAAAAAACAAACACCAGTTTTGAGTTTGCTATTCTGAAGAAGCATTGCCTGAAGTGAACCATGCCTCACACAAAAGAGCTCTCAGAAGACCTACAATTAAGAATTGTTGACTTGCATAAAGCTGGAAAGGGTTACAAAAGTATCTCTAAAAGGCTTGATGTTCATTGATGGTGGGCCATCCTGACTGAGAAAAGGGGGTTTCACAAAAAGACTTTGGATGGGAGAGACTGGGTGATTCTTGGATGGACTGGCATTGAGGTAAGACCTCTGCCAGCATTGTGGACTTACACAGACTTCCCTCCCTGGGTAGTGGCTCGCTGGTGCTGTGGAACTTGGGGCGCCTGGCTGACGCAGGGAGTCTGGGTCACAGCACCCCACCACACTGGTGGAGAGCATTGGCTGGGACCCTCAAGACATTTACCCAGACAGGAGTCTGCAGCATCACCTGGGACTGTATGGACTATATTTGCTGGCTAGAGACTCTCAGGGATGGGTACAGTGACTGGCATGTGTTTGGGTACTGTGTGATGGACTTACTTTCTGCTGTTTTATTGCCTAGTTACCAGTTTTATTGTTTGTGATGCAATAAAAGGCAATTATTTTACCAGAATGGAAGAAAGAAAGTGATGTGAAAAAGTTCAGCGCTTACAATGTTTGGAAAGACTTATGCAGCCTAAAAACTATAAATGTATCAAAAAGTTGCAAAACAGGTACTTCATATAAGGGTATAATATATAAAAAAAAAAGTAGCACACCCTAGGATAGGCGCTAGTCTGGTGCACAAGAACTTACATTCTATTTTGCTTATATAACTCATCTCTTTTGTGAGTATGAACTTTTATTGCTTTCATCACATCCAATTAAATTGATCAGCACTATTAGGTGCTTTCTTCTGTCTTTTATCTCTCTCCTTGCAAATTTCCAGCATATCCCCTCGAGTCATTCACCGCTACGAAACTGAGGTTGGAAATCTGCGCGTGCCGGCAGGAGTCTTTAAAATATCTATCTACACGCACCACTGCTCCTGGATAAACAGTCTCAAGCACGTAGAGAGACAGATCCAGTACAGGACACCGTTACCCTCAAGTCTGGGGACTCGAATTATCAGCATCGGATCCTCAATATTGCCCGCTATTTGAGCAGTTTTTACCCATCCTCAAACCAGGACATCGGACATATACCCAGAAGAGTGTCTTCTAACTGTAAGCTGAACAATCCGTTTCATAAACGGTAGTTTATACGTTTTGAACATTTTTGTGAACAAAGTCTGGTACCCTGGTATATAAGTTCAGAAAACCAAATTCTTTAACCAGTCTGGCAATGATTTTACCAGTCTCTCCTCTTTACCTGTGTGACTGTTGAACCTAAGGACCAGCGGAGTCTAGTGGGCTCTGTGCCTAACCCCTGGTATCCTGATATTGGGGAACTATAAGACCACTGCTCATACTACTACAGTTACCTGACGAGCAATTCGGCCATCAGCTCCAAGTCATAGCACACTGTGACATCTGAATATACTGACCGGCATGAGGCCTGTGCCTCACAGTGAAGGTTTGCTAAGCTCTTGACCCAACCTTAGAGTCTGCCTTTCAGTTCCTAAACCACATTTCATTACTCAAGGGGATCTCGGTGGCCTTGTCCAAGATTTAAACCTATCTAAGAGGCGAGCAACGTTTGGGTATTGAGACTTTAAGGATTTCTTTGCTCTTGAAGGTGGACTTGTCTGTTACCATGATGTCAGTTTTGATGTGGAAGCACTTGGCACAAGCACAAAGCAGAGGATTGATGTCAGGTCATTGATTTCTCTATAGTGAGCTTGAAAGCTCCACAACAGCAACAAGTCACCCACAGATCCACTAGTTCTTACTGCTGCTATAAAGGAAACACATGGTACTCCTGCTGGAAATACAACACTGTTACACAAAATACTATGTGTTCTGTATGAGTGGGACAGCAGAGACAGAAACCGTTGTGTTCAGAAGCAGTGGCAAAAGCCAATGTCCGTAGCCCCTGGAGTGAAGAATGATGTCAGAGCCCCACTTATTGATTCAGAGAAAGTCTATCTTCCTCCGCTGCATATAAAGCTTTGTCTTGCCAAAAACGTCATCAAATCACTGGATCCGAGTGGGCTTCCTATTGCCTACTTAAGACAGAAATTCACGAGGGCCAGTAAGGCAAAGATCAGGGATCTTTGTTGTTCCACAAAGAGAAATGATGGTTGATGGGCACTTTGATGGATGGTTAATACTAACGAAAAAGCTGCATGAGAGGCTCTCAAGAGCATTTGCCAGAACTTATTAGGCAACCATATGGCAGATAATGACAAAGAGCTGGTGCACAATGTCTTAAAATCTTATAAGACCATTGAGCACGTCTCTGAAAGTTCACTTCTTGGATTCACACCTGGGGCCACATTTACTAAGCTACTGAAAAGGGAAATTGGAGATGTTGCCCATAGCAACCAATCAGATTCTAGCTGACATTTTATAGTATGTAATAGGAAAGTAAGAGCTAGAATCTGATTGGTTGCTATGGGCAACATCTCCTTTTCTTTTCCCGCAGCTTAGTAAATCTGGCTCTTGGACTTCTCTCCAGCAATCTTGGTGGCAGTCATCGATGATTATGGCGATTGGTTGCACCAGGATATTTCCAAAATGAAAAAGCGGTAATATTGAAGTGGAGTCCAATGATTGCCGGACACTTAAAAGGGATGTTTCTGAGATAAGTCACAGCAGAAAATCCAATGCATGTACATTTTAAGTATGTTAACTGTTTACCATATCTGTGGTGTTAATAAATCTAATATTGTAAACGTTGTGTCTCACTCAATCATTACATGATACAGTCATTCTAAAACACTTGCTTGGATTCAGCACAAAGATAGTACAGTGTAGTATCTTTCAATGCAAAGATATTATACATTGATGGTTCATAATTAATTATATTTTTGTTTTGTGGGCTATTTAGGATGAAATTCTGAAAGATATTAAAGTAGAAATTATAGAAGAAGAGGAAGAGAGATGTGTGAGGGGTGATCAGCATTGTAAGGAGGAAGAAATCCCTACAGATATCAGCACAGGTGAGTAATGATCACTTATCACCATATTATTCTTAAATCACTTTAACAATCTTTTACAGTGTACCATCCTCTGTCGTATTGGACTGTGTTCTCCTCGTTACCAGCCCTGGGATTTTTCAAGTCTCTTCCCAACACAATGCAGTGTCTCTCAAATAAAGTCTTCATGAAGTTCACCACCAATCCGTGTTCTTGAATGCTCTATGTGGTTTCTCAAACTGATCTGACTGCATTTTGCTCTCTAACTGCTCTGTTCAACAACATTACACTACTCTGTCCTCAGTCTCTCCTGGCTGAGAACTGAAAGCAATGTACTTTTCTGTTTTCAATGCACTCATGTCTCCTTGTGACAGTGTTTAGTTGGCTAATCATGCCTGTTTTCCTATGATGCTATCTGGGCAATGTGAACATTTTTCAGTTTATTTAGTTCTTTGTGGCCATGAAGTCTGAATGTCACTACCTGTGTGCTTAATTTGCTAATTAAAATAAGAAACTGGACATTTAATATCATTCATGGAATGAATGTTTGTCATTATCTGCTAATAGAGATAAAATAAAAGGTCTGTGTTCATAATATTACTTTTCTTTTCAGGAAATGAATGCAAACATAGGAATTTCTCAGCGGAACATCTTGTTTCTTCTATGAGTTTTAAAATAGAAGATAAACAAATTACACAAGTTTTTCCAGAAGAACACTCCATTTCCCTAAATATACAACCAATACCTCAAAGTACAGAGAAAGTATCTGAGGAATGTTCTCCTAATGGCATAAATATGCCTGAGCACAGTTCATACTTAGGTCATACAGATCATAACATATTTCTTTGTTATGAGGATGAGAAGTTTTTGACAGTTAAACCATTTCTTCATCAATCTCCGATAACCCACACAGGTGAAAATCAGTGTCTGTGCTCTGAGTGTGGTAAGTTGTTTCCACACAAATCAACGCTTAATACGCATAAGAGAACTCACACAGGTGAGAAACCATTGTCATGTTCGGTGTCTGGGAATTGTTTTACAAGCAAACTTCTTGAAGATGATAAAACTCACAAAAGTGTGACTCTGTTGCAATGCTCTCAGTGTGATAAATCTTATACATATAAATCAGCCCTTCTTTGCCATCTGAGAACTCACACAGGTGAAAAACAATTTTCATGTTCTGAGTGTGGGAAATTTTTTACCCAAAATGCATCTCTTCTTCAACATCAGAGAATTCACACAGGTGAAAAACTCTTTACATGTTCTGAATGCGAGAAATGTTTTACAAGTTTTTCAGGTCTTGTTGAACATCAGATAATCCACACAGGTGAAAAAACCTTTCCATGTTCTGAGTGTGGGAAATGCTTTTCAAAGAAATCATATCTTGTAAAACATCTAAAAACTCACACATATGAGAAGCCATTTCCATGTCCAGAGTGTGGGAAACATTTTAAAAATAAATCAAGTCTTCTTTCTCATAAAAAAACTCATACAGGGGAGAAACCGTTTCCATGCTCTGAATGTGAAAAATGTTTTAGAAAGAAATCAGCCCTTGATGGGCATCTGAGAACACACACAGGTGAGAAACCATTTCCTTGTTCTGAATGTGGGAAGAGTTTTATAAAGAAATCAAACCTTGTTGATCATCTGACAACACACTCAGGTGAGAAACCATATCCATGTTCTGAGTGTGGGAAATGGTTTTCAAAGAAATCCTATCTTGTAGAACATAAGAGAACTCACACAGATGATAAACCATTTCCATGTACTGAGTGTAGGAAATGCTTTAAACATAAATCAAGTCTTCTTTCTCATAAGAAAACTCATGTAGGTGAGAAACGATTTCCATGCTCTGAATGTGGAAAGCGGCTTAGTAAGAAATCATCCCTTGATGTACATCTGAGAACACACACAGGGGAGAAACCATTTTCATGTTCTGATTGTGGGAAAAGTTTTATTAACAAATCAAGCCTTGTTGCTCATCTCACAACACACACAGGTGTGAAACCTTTTTCATGTTCTGAGTGTGGGAAATGGTTTACCAAGAAATCAAACTTTGTTGAGCATCAGAGAACTCACACAGGTGAGAAACCATTTCCATGTTCTGAGTGTGGGAAATGGTTTACTAAGAAATCAAACCTTGTTGAACATCAGAGAACTCACACAGGTGAAAAACCTTTTTCATGTTTTGAATGTGGAAAATGTTTTACACATAAATCACAACTTGTAGAACATCAGAGAACTCACACAGGTGAGAAACCATTTCCATGTATTCAATGTGGGAATCTTTTTACCAGAAAGAGAGAACTTCTTACACACCAAAAAACTCACATGACTGAAAAATTATTTACATCTTGAAAAAGGACTGTAGTGCCTTAATTATGCAATCTGTTCCATTATACAATTATGTTGTCCTTTTACCATATTAAATTCCCTAACAGTCTGAGGTCTATGTACAAGCATAACAGTATAATGTTCAATCACAAACCCAATATACAAATGCTGTTAGCAGAGACAAGCAACATGCTTTTACCTCTGTCTATATTGTAAACTCTATAGTGGATAGAAGGAAACCATTTACTATGAGATGACTATGATGAACCTACTTCTGTATTGATACAGTGGAAGAGGAGGAATCTGTAGTCTGTGCTTGAACACTGTGATCCATAAATAAACTATGGGGAAGATGATACCGTAGCAGGGAGGGGGGTTTGTTCATATGAATAGCTTGTCCCATATCAATTGCTGCACAGTCTTGGTAATGTATTTATTCAATTAATATATTTTAATGGCTTACTATTAAGTTGAATTTACTGTAACATTATATTTTGTGAATATGTTGTGTAAAATAAGTAATAATAAAATGCAATCCATTGTGTGTATCTGTGTATAAGCTAGTGCTCATTTACAAACCTGCGTGGATATATTTGTCTTTCAATGTGAGCACAAAGGTGCCTACAAGAGAACTCTATATTATGGAATATATACAAGATGTACTCAGGCTGAAGACAGATCTTATGCTAGCAAAACGATTAGGAGGAAAGAGCAAACACAAAAGAAACCAAACTGTGGTACAGTAAGATTTATTATTAAAAAACACTCACAAAGACAAAAGAGATTGGATTAGTATGTCTCATAAAAGCAAGTATCATATGCCACGTCACTACAGGACGGTCACAGTATCCCTTTATTCTCTTTTCTGCAATTAGGAAGAAGTTTCTGGACTGGCATTGCTATATTAACACAGAACAAAGCAGCAGGCTTTATTATCCTGTATTAATATACCAATGCCCATTGGGGAACTTCTTCCTAATTACCGGTATGTCATAATAGAAGTCAGACTAAAATGTTAGCACCTTATTATAATGTTATTCATATGACAATTACAACTGTCGAGACAAATCAGTAAACAGGCTCAAACTTGCACTTAGGCAAACTCCTGTTAACACAACACAGAACTGTTAAATACCCGTGTGGCGCATTGGTCACGTCTGTCTTGCCCACGCCATAACTAAAAGTGCATTAACAGCATACAGGTGTGACAAACTACAGCCTACCTTGTGGGGTAAACAGGGTTAATAATAGGGGGCAGTTGTCAACAAAGTCATCCTCCACACATAATTATTGAAATGTAATAAACCAAGGCTTTTGTTACATGTATTACAATATATGTTAAACTTATGCCAAAGTCTTACACTAGATATTAACCTACAATACTAAGCTGGAAATACTGAGGTGTAAATTTGGGAGTCACTATATGGGGCGTTGTCCCTGCGCACAACTCTAATGGAGGATTGAG
>WWET01002044.1:181796-195506 GCA_011038615.1 Limnodynastes dumerilii
TATTTACAAATACTCACCCCTCCTGCGAGGTCCCGCGATGATCCGCCGGGTCCACGCAGTGCTTCTCATTCATGCGATGCAAGAATGAAGTACTCCACATGCGCAGTAGCTCTCAATCCGGACTTAGAAAAATTTCAGTGCCGACATGAGAAACACTGCACATGCGCAGTAACTCATTCATGCAATGCACATGCACAGTAACTCTCATTCATGCGATGCACATGAGCAGTAACTCTCATTCATGTGATGCAGATGTGCAGTAACTCTCATGCATGTGATGCACATGCGCAGTAACTCTCATGCATGCAATGCACATGCGCAGTAACTCTCATTAATGCTATGCACATGCGCAGTAACTCATTCATGCGATGCACATGCGCAGTGACTCTCATTCATGCGATGCACATGCGCAGTAACTCTTATTCATGCGATGTACATGCGCAGTAACTCATTCATGCGATGCACATGCGCAGAAACTCTCGTTCATGCTATGCACATGCGCAGTAACTCTCGTTCATGTAATGCACATGCGCAGTACCTCTCGTTCATGCGATGCACATGCGCAGTAACTCTCATTCATGCGATGCACATGCGTAGTAATCTACGTATCTTTTCGTTGCGTAACGAAAACATACGTAGATTACGTTAAAAATTACTACGCATGCGCAGTATCCACTTTCGGTAAACACCGGACATATGTGTAATACGTGCGGTGGTCTGAATACGGGCCCTGGTCCAAAAGCCCACTTGGATCTAGCCTCTCTATATAAAGCAGGCTAGATCCAAGTGGCTGAATGGACCTGGTCCTTTAGCCCACTTGGATATTGTGATTTACTGTCCTAAAAAAAGAAAGGTCCTTTAGCGCACTTGGATCTAGCCTCTCTATATAAAGCAGCCTAGATCCAAGTGGCTGAAAGGACCTGGGACGGGATGCACACTGTCCCATTCCCACCCCCGTTTTTAGGTGCCTAATGGTACTTACGGGTTGCCATAGGCTACCTTATCTTACGTGCATTATTTCCTGTTAAGTAGTGAAAACATGCATTGTCGTTGGCAACTGAATCTACCTGCATAACTACTATGTACATCGTGTAGTCTATATAACTATGCATGCCTGTCCATCCCTACCCTGTATGTCTGTACTGTTGTTTGTATTTTATAAGGTGCTGCGGACACCTTGTGGCGCCTTATAATGATAATAATAAATGTACTGTGGCTCCGTACTTAAAAATATGCACCTAAGAAACAGCAGCTCTACATTGCTGTGTATAGCATAAAATAGTGATGGGCGACATTGCATGATACACCATTCTTATCACTCATTGATGTTCCAGGAGAGTTGACAAATGTGCTGTAAAAGGTGCTTAAGTTTTATATGCAATCCCTAATTCAGACTTGTATGACTGTTGGAAAATATATGAATTTACATTGTGTTTAAAATTTATTGCATTTTATTTGACTTTTGCACTGTTACTGCAGTGTTCCAGAATTGTATTTTGATTAAAAAAATAATAATTCTAAAACATAAAAAGAGCAAGTACTTTAAGCAACTTGGATCTAGCCTATTCTATATAGTTAAGCTAGATCCAAGTGGACTAACGGGCCAGGTCCTTCAGTCCACTTGGATCTAGTCTATTTATATAGAATAGGCTAGATCCAAGTGGCCAGAAGGACCTTTAGCCCATTTGGATCTAGCCTCAACCCTCTCGCGCACCTGATACAATCAGCATAGAAGCTCAGCGGCCATTTTCCTGTAGCTGTAACAGGAGATACAAGGAACGTAAGCTCGCGTTAGACAATGACGCCACTCTCATTTCTCCAGTTCGCAGAGAGGCGGCGGGCATTTTCTTGTAGTCTTAAAGACCCCGGATGTTCTGTAATGCGTGTGACGTTACGGGCGTGGTCACTCGCTCCCTGGGCGCCATGTTAGTTCCTGGCAGGAGCCCATATACAACAGTTACTTCCAGGTTCAGGACCGGGCGCGGGTAATAATGTCCACATTAATGACCAGAGCCTCACCCTGTACAGATACACTTACTGCTGGTGAGAGAGCAGTGTTCTAGTGTGTATATTATTTATACGTCATATAGAACATTAAAAACACTATAGAGCAAAATAAACATTAACAACACAACAGCCATTACACCCCCATATACCAGACATTACGCCCTCATATAACACTCATTACATCCCCATATAATACACATAACACCCCCATGTAACAGCCATTGCACCATCATATAATATACATATAACGTTAATATACCAGATATTACACCCCCAAATAACATACATTACATGCCCATATACCAGACATTACACCCCCATATAATACACATTACATCACCATATGCCAGACATTACACCCCCATATAATACACATTACATCACCATATACCAGACATTACACCCCCATATAATAGACATATACATAGAAATGACTTGTGCTAGACATGGATATTGTACCCAGATACAATAGACATGCACATTGCACGCGCGTATAATAGATCATCACACACAGAAAACCCACCTGAGATGGATATTGCTCCTACACAGGACAGGAGGATAAACGCAGTGTTTTCCCAGTGTTGTTTATTGATGTGCTGTATATGTGTGTTATCAATGTGAACTGTGTATAGCAATCAGTATACATCTGTTGTGGGATGTGTGTGACTAATGTCTATATCATTGTGTGTCAGACTGTCATAAAGTGTCAGGATCATTGGAAGAATTCAAAATGAACACAAAGAACAACATGATGGCGGAGAATCACCCACTCCTTACATCACCGGGTAAGAGGGTTTTTTTTATTTTATTATTATATATATATATTTACTCACATCACCTGATAACCATATTCATATAATGCTTATTACTGTGTGCTTCCTACAGATGGATTCAGTAACCACAATACCCCAGAGGTCTATCCCCATCTTCTTAATTCACAGGATTGTACAGAGGGAGATCACAATATCCCACACAACCATCAGGTAACAATATTTTAGGACCTCCATAAATAAAACTGGGTACACAAGATGCGATATATTGGATCGACATTACTTGCGGCTTGTGTCCTGATGCGTGATTCATGCATACGCTGATTACCATCAAGACCTGTGATTTTCTACTTCCATAACCCTCTGCTCAAAATACATTTGCATATGCCACCTGTAAAGTCCATTGAGTAGAAGCAGAATGGTTGGACAGGAGGTGGGGGCTACATACACACTTCACATTTGACGAGGCTGTGACATTGCTGTTTTTTCACACAGTCAGGCAGGATGGTTGCAGTGTCCACACTGCTGATATATTGTTTTAAACCATTCTGCTATTGTGTGATCTGCATGATAATAATGTAGGACGGGATCTTGACCTCTGTGTGTTTACCGCATGCACAGAGGTCTAATTTCGGTCCGTCTGGAGAACCGTTGCACATTGCCAGATATTCAGCAAGCAGCTGGCAGAGTTTGGCTGTTGTGCAGCAGTCTGGGTCCGGTCTCTAGACCTGAGTGACACCACATTGACCTTCGAGGGAAGGCAAAATAACATTTAGCAAACAGAATTAGAGTTCAGAGGTGAAGTTTCCCAGCTCAACTCCTAAGTTACAGATTACTCCTAAAGCTTGACAGTATGTGAGTTCTATGTGCAAACACCAAGAATATCCCCACATGCAAAATACTTACAGTTCATTTACATCCCTCACATTATAACATGGGTTTGCTTACAGCAACACTTGCACCTCCGTTGTCCCTAAAATGGTGTAAGTGGGTCTCTGGGTCAGTGTGTGCCCAGTTTACCAGTGACTTTATGGTATGATCTGTCATAAAAGTTGCCAGGATGTTATACTTATGTCATAATAAATTATATATTTTATATTTTTATTGTTTTGCTTGATATTTAGGATGGTGTCCTGAAAGATATTAAAGTAGAAATGATAGAAGGAGAGGAAGAGAGATGTGTGAGGGGTGATCAGCATTGTAAGGAGGAAGAAATCCTTACAGAGCCTCGGCGAAACGCGCGTTGGGGTGCATGTGAGCCTCCGGTGCACCGTGGGACTCACCTTTTCTCCAGTGGCTACTCTTATCCTGACGTCTTTTCAAACCCAGAACAGGGAGGGACAGATACATGTCCGGAAGGATGAAGCACAGTCGTGAGACTGTTAGTCTCTTTTCTCTCAGGGTAAGATTTCCTACATTAGTATAGGGGACGTCATCCTAAGCTCATTTAAAGCTATTTGTACTTTTTGGGATAATAGTCTAGTAGCCCTGGTATTGTTATTTTTTCAGATTATTCATTTAATTTTTCAATATTTCGCCTTTTTAAAAAAATTTGTATCAATAAAATGTTCAATATTTTAAGCAACATACTTTCTGCCTTGATATATTAATTTGGCTAGCAGCTGTGTGAACCCTTGGAGAGTGTGCACTAAGTTTTTTTCTTTTTGTATTTTTCTGCTTTAGTGTTTAAAAAGAGGGTGGCACCTCTTCTTATATCTATTAACTGAATCACCTTGTCAGTGCAGTCTTACAAAAACACGTTTTCTGTATGTATATATAGTAATAAATATGAGTGTATGTATAGTAATAAATATGAATTAAAGTAGAAATGATAGAAGGAGAGGAAGAGAGATGTGTGAGGGGTGATCAGCATTGTAAGGAGGAAGAAACCCCTACAGATATCAGCACAGGTGAGTAATGATCACCTATCACCATATTCTACTTATCCAGTCACTATAATCTCTTATAATACTCCATGCTCTGGTGTATTGGACCCGCGCTCTCATTCTCATCCCCTGCTTGCTAATGCTGTGCCCTCCTCCATACAACACCATTGCACTTATTCTCTCCTGCACTGGAGAAGTGAAAGCTGTGCACCTCCTGTATGTCGGTGTGAGGAGAGTAATCGTGATCATTTTCCTATGATGTTATCTGGACAATGGGCATGATCCAAACCTACGCCGATGCGCTGTGCTTACTAAAGCACAGCGTATCGGCGTCCACTCTCCCCGACACTCCCCCTGTGCGGGCGTATTTCCCATTGCTAACCTTAACGTAGAAACGCTAGGGGGAAGCCCCCTCCAGCGTCCCTACGCTGTTCCTGCGGACGTTTGATCGTTGATCGGGTGTTGCCGTAGCTACGCTGGGCAACATCTGCCCGGCGCATGCGCAGATCGGCTTTTTAGGTCTGGATCAGGCCCAATGTGTATAACTGGATTATTGGACTATTTCCATGGAGTTGTCCTGTGTGTCCTTTAATCTCCCTTTAATAGTGGTCAGATGGGCTAGTCTTCCGCAGATGACTGGGTTTATCCCCCACCCTCGCTCACGCCAACTGTCCAGTTCCTCTCCTCCGGTTCCTTTTAGTCTACCTTTCCCCTTAGACTGTAAGCTCTTACAAGTAGGGCTCATCATCCTTCGTGTCATTGCCAAAACTTCCACTCCCCAGCTCTAGCAGCTTCCCCTTCCCTGCCCTTATACATGCCACTAGGCACTTATCTTCACAGGGACCCACATAGGATAGACATATGATAGACTGGAACATTGCACACATATAGGATAGACTGGAACATTACACCCATATATGAGAGACTGGGACATTACACCCACATATGAGAGACTGGGACATAACAATCAGTATACACCTGGTGTGTTATGTCTTCCTGATAACTGGAGGGGTGACTATAATATGACGTTATATTATAACACCTGGGGATGTGTGTGACTAATGACTATATCATTGTTTATGTCAGACTGTCATAAGGTGTCATGGTCAGTGGGAGAATTCAGAATGAACACAAGGAAGAATGTGATGATGGAGAATCACCCACTCCTTACATCACTGGGTAAGAGGGGATTTTATGTAGTATAAACAGAGTAGTAACTCACATCACCTGATAACCATATTCATATAATGCTTTCACTGTGTGTTTCCTACAGATGGATTCAGTAACCACAATACCCAAGAGGTCTTACCCCATTTTCATAACTCAGAGGGAGATCACAGTATCCCACACAGCCATCTGGTAACTGTTTTAGGACCTCCATAAATAAAGCTGGGTACACAAGAAGCGATATATTTGGAGCGACATTACCAACAGCTTTTGTCCTGATACATAAACACTGCTTACTGTATGTATCAATATCTGTGATTTTCTTCTCCCATAACCCTTTGCTCAAAATACATTTGTATATGCCGCCCACAAAGTGCAGAATGGCTGGACAGGAGGTGGGGATGACATACGCATGTCACATTTGGAACAACATAGTGACATTGTTCATCTGTAAAATTAGGATTTTCTAAAACTCCAAAGAAATAATGCAATGTCCTTTCATATGGTTAGGCTGGATGGTCGGAGCATCCACATTGATGAGATATTGTTTAAAACATTCTGTCCGGATCCTGAACTAAGAGCGCATTCCGTAAGTTCAGAACCGATGCGGTGCTGAATGTATGGAATTTGCTATTTGTGTTTCCGCACATAGGAGAACGGTGCACTACTGTGGGCGGAAGGTATTTACGTGTCCGTACGATCCCATAGCTATGCCCACCTTTCCACCATCCAGGCGTATCTCGTTTCTGCATGCAAAATTAGTAAAGTTATTCTCACATTGCAACACTTGCACCTGGTGTAAGTGCATCTCCGGATTAGCTCCACAGTGTGTGCCCAGCTTACCAGTGCCTTTACGTCATGTGTGATCTATAATAAAAGGTACCAGGATATTATACACGGATGTTTCTGAGTAAATATGATATTTTTATTGTCTTGTGGACTATTTAGGATGACATAAAAGTAGAAATTATAGAAGAAGGGGAAGAGAGATGTGTGAGGGGTGATCAGCATTGCAAGGAGGAAGAAACCCCTACAGATATCAGCACAGGTGAGTAATGATTACCATATTCTACTTATTCAGTCACTATAACAATCTCTTATAATACACCATACTCAACTCACATTGCAGTGTCTCTCAGAGAATGAATGAACTTAAGTAAATATATAGTCTATCATATGTAGAATATATATATGTACACACAAAGTGGAGGTTGCTGAAATCAATTTATAAGGTAATATGGAGCAGATGCTGTAAGGTATGGGGAATTTACACAAATACAAAAAGACACCCCAGGACTCCTGCAATTACAAAGCAACAAATTATAACTTTCTATCTTTAAAATAAGTCAGGGAATTTGTTACATACATCTGCAGATATGATAAGCCACCAGCCACTTACAAGGCTTCTCTGTTTTGGTCCTAACTCTGAAAATGTCCCAAGTTTAGGTCATTTATCATTGTGAAGATACAGGTCCTTTAGATCTCTCAGACACGGAGTATATGGAAATCCAGACAGGTTTATTGCAATGTATTAGAGTAACGGCATGAAATGAAGCCCAGGACCGCCAGTAATAAGTCCCACAGTGACCAAAATGAGTCCAAGTAGATCCAGGGGTAAGAGTTCCACAATGAGCCCGGGCAGAGAATCACCTCTTAGCCCAGTATATTCCAGTGCAGCAGCAAGGCTAGCTGGAGATTAGCCTTCAACACCAATGCCCACAAAGTTCCAACACCCTGAGTCCCAACCATTCACCCTTTTTACTCAGCACCCCCCTCCTCACAGGCATGTGACAGGTGAGGTGGCATGTGATTGGCTAATCAATAGCTAGGGGGCAGCTGTCCATTGATGTCTTGGCCACTATCTAGTCCCCGTTTACTCCTTGTCCATGCTGGGACTCCCTGCTGTGATGGTGCCAAGAAGTCTTTCTGAGTACTGGGCAAATCCTTTGATGGAGATAACCTATGCCCTCTTGCAAATGGCAGATAGGGAGCAGACACTCCCAGATTTAACCCTTGCCAGTCATTCATGATGTCACACACCTGTGGTTTCCTGTAGAGGAAGGAGGGGGCCTTAGATACACTGCAAGTCCCCCCTTGGCTCCTCCTGTGGTCTGCAGGGATGTATGGACGTCCTGAACAGGATGGGGGATCAATGCATCTACAGCCTCCCCCCTCATCAATATCCTGTAATCGGGCTTACCTTTGATATAACACACATCACACATTACACCCTACATATAACATATAATAACTACATAACACAGTCTACTACAGCTACAGAAACCACACATTACACAGGTAGAATACACAGTACCTCATAGTACTAAACAGGGCTAAAAAGTACTCCCCCAGCCTGTTTTCTTTACAATCATGTATTTATAAAAAATTTTAACTTTTTTTTATTGGAGCAAATATAGGTGAACATCATAATAATAGCATCTGCATGTAAATATACAAAATGATATCAAACATATACAGGTGTTTTATTATTATTAGTGTTTTTTATCAACTATAATAAGAGATTAATAAAGTCTCAAGATTCTGTAACCATATGTTACACTTTTTAAGACAGATATTATAAAACATGTTGAGAATTTCTAGCATCTACAGGCATTCATAAAGGCTGAGGTATTTCTATGTTTGGGATGGGGGGGGGTCACCTAATAACATCCTAGTTTCATACTAGGCAGCAGCGCTGAAACAATCATGAATCTGCCGTTGGATAGATGGTGTTAATGTAGCGATATATTGCTCCCATGTTTTAAACAAGGTCTTAACAGATTTCTCTTTCGTTAATGAAGCTTCCAGCCACTCCATCCGGAATATATAGTATCGATTTCTTTAAATAAAGCAATATATATCATGTATTTTTAAATTGAGAGCTCACCCCTGGCAGAGGTCCCCAAGTCTCTAAAATGGCCACTCTGAGACAGCACTCCCTATCAGCTGCTATCCCAGCTATTCCTTTATATTATTTAATTTTAATAATCTGCTATTTGAGATAAAATAATTAGGTGTCAGTGTTCATACATGTATTTTTTATTCTTCCAGCAGGTTTCTCAGTGGGACAACTCATTTCATCTACAAGTTTTAAAATCGAAGATAAACAAACTACACAAGATTCTACAGAAGACTATCCCATCTCCCTAAATATGCACCCAATACTTCACAGTGTACATAAATTACCTGAAGAATCTTCTTCTAACAGCGTTAATATTGCTACATCTAGTGAATACATAGCTCATCCAAATGATACAATTTTTCTCAGTTCTGAGGATGAGATGTGCTCAACTCTTAAATCATCTCTTCATCAGATAACCCACACAGGTGAAGATCAATTTCTGTGCTCAGAGTGTGGTAAATGCTTTACATACAAATCAAAGCTGCTTATACATATGAGAACTCACACAGGTGAGAAACCTTTTTCATGTTCGGAATGTGGGAAATGTTTTACAAACAAATCAAAACTTGTTGAACATCAAAAAACTCACACAGACATGAACCTATTTCAGTGCTCTCAGTGTGATAAATCTTTTACATGCAAATCAGCGCTTCTTTGCCATCAGAAAATTCACACAGGTGAGAAACCATTTACTTGTTCTGAATGTGACAAATCTTTTGCACGTAAATCATCTTTTATAAGACATCAGATAACTCACACAGGTGAGAAACCATTTCCATGTTCTGAATGTGGAAAATCTTTTTCACAAAAATCAGCTCTTATTGGCCATCAGAAAACTCACACAGGTGAGAAACCATTTCCATGTTCTGAGTGTGGAAAATGTTTTGCACGGAAATCAAATCTTGTCGGACATCAGAGAATTCACACTGGCGAGAAACCATTTCCATGTTCTGAATGTAAGAAAAGTTTTGCACATCAATCAAATCTTGCTAATCATCAGAGAATTCACACAGGTGAGAAACCATTTCAATGTTCTGAGTGTGAAAAGTGTTTTAAATATAAATCAACTCTTCTCTTTCATGAGATAACTCACACAAGAAAGAAATCATTTTCATGCTCTGAATGTGGGAAATATTTTGCAATTAATTCACTACTTCTCCAACATCAGAGAACCCACACAGGTGAGAAACCATTTCCATGTTCTGAATGTGGAAAAAGTTTTACACAGAAATTGCAACTTGTTGGACATCAGAGAACTCACACAGGTGAAAAACGATTTCCATGTTCTGAATGTGGAAAATGTTTTACACAGAGATCAAAACTTGTTGAACACCACAGAATCCACACTGGAGAGAAACCATTTCCATGTTCTATGTGTGGGAAATGGTTTTCGAAAAAAAGATATCTTGTAGAACATCAAAAATCTCACACAGATGAGAAACCATTTCCATGTTCTGAGTGTGGGAAATGTTTTAAACACAAATCAAATCTTCTTTTTCATCTGACAACTCATTCAGATGAGAAACCGTTTCCATGCTCTGAATGTGGGAAATGGTTTACAAAGAAATTAAAACTTGTTGATCATCTAAGAACACACACAGGTGAGAAACCATTTCCATGTACTGAATGTGGAAAATCTTTTACACAGAAATCAAAACTAGTAGAACATCAGGGAACTCATACAGGTGAGAAACCATTTCCATGCTCTGAATGTGAAAAATCTTTTACACAAAAATCAGATTTAATTTGGCATCAGAAAACTCACACAGGTGAGAAACCATTTCCGTGTTCTGAGTGTGGTAAATGTTTTGCCCGTAAATCAAATCTTGTAGAACATCAGAGAATACACACAGGTGAAAAACCATTTCCATGTTCTGAGTGTAAGAAAAGTTTTGCACGTTACTCAAGTCTTGTTCAACATCAGAGAATTCACACAGGTGACAAACCGTTCCCATGTTCAGAGTGTGAAAAGTGTTTTACGCAGAAATCAAAACTTGTCAAACATCAGAGAATTCACACAGGTGAGAAACGGTTTCCATGTTCTGAATAAGGAAAGTGCTTAAGCAGTAATCAAACTGATTTAACATCAGCGAACTTCTACAGATGAGAAACCATGTTTTCATTCTCTGAATGTGGGAAATGGTTTACAAAGAAATCAGGTCTTGACGATTATAAAAGAATACATGCAGGTGATAAACCATTTATATGTTCTTAATGTGAAAAATGTTTTAAACAGAGATCAAAACATGTTGAATATCAGAGAACTCATAGAAGTTAGAAACAATTTATATGTTTTGAGTGGGATTTTTTTTACCAGGAAGTTAGAACTTCATTAAACATTAAAGAAATCAAAGAAGTGTTTTTGTGTTCCTTTTACTACATTGAATAACAAAGGTGTCATAGAGGTTTATGTGTATGGACTGTATAATATCAAATCATGAGCAAATGTTTGAAACAGTATCTTTACTTGTGTAGTAAGATTACAGCACAATCTGAACATAGAGGGGATTAAAATATCTGTTTCTAGAAGCGTAAATCTTTTCTGTATTTTTTCATAAATGTGTACAAGTTCTTCCGTGTGTGTGTATGTATATAATATGCATAAGTGATAAGCTTATGAACAGGACCCCCTCTCCATCCTGTCTGTGTGTCATTCCCCAGCCTTCTTAAGGTAGCAAAGTGTTACATAATATGTTGGCACTATTTAAAAGTGTTATTAATAAATATGCTCTCTAAAAATCTTATATTTGAAAATGCTTTTAGAATTTTTAAATGTGTCATTATATTTTAAACAAATTAACATGAATGCATTTTTGATGGTCAGGTGCCATCTATACTATCTGTGCAGGGATGTTGCCTCCACACTTGTCGGTCAGAACATTCCATTGCATCTGATAGGTAGAACAAGTAGCTGCTTGTTCTGTTTCTGTGTCTTATGGCATTGCACAGGGGCATTAAATCTACATTCTGATATCTCATAAATTGCTTTCTAATTTCTAACGGGTCTATTGAGTCATCAGTGACTGTACAAAATCTGAGATAATAAAACATCTCTGGATATCACAACACAACCTGCAAGAGATCCCTCCTGTAAGGTTTATTGAACAACATAACGTGCATGAGTTTCTCAGTTCATATGGAAACTATGTTTTCCCAGTAAAGGAGGTATTAGGCATTAAAGCCAAAGGGCAGGTAGGCAGTATATATGGCAATACTGAATTCCAAAAATGATACTATATATTGGGCATAACTATAGCGGGCCACTACAGGGAATAGGAAATTAAGAAATCACATATTATTACACAAACTCTCCCTTTGTACCTTATGGAGGCCCTCCTCTAAGTTGGTAATTACAGACTTAGACATAATTGAATTAACAGACATAATTTGATTTGGATACTAGATAAAAATTCATATGTTTAACTTGTCATATTCTGTAATTTACTACAAACAAGCACAGAATGAGTTATAAAACATTGGAAAGACAGTTCCAAAAAGCAGAATACAGTTTTCACCAATTCCTATTGTACTTGACCTTAGCCTGTGTGATGTGTGTGTGATAAGGGTTACTAAAAAATAACCCCCTGGTCTGTCCCTGTTAACCTCACACACTGTTTACCTATTACTGCCACCACCAAGGTCTGTTTGGACCATAAAATCTATCCAAGGGGGCTGAGATTCACTCTTTCTATATCCACTAAACTGCACTTTAATCAGAGCTATCAATGACCAACTGATCTTCTTGCTGTAGTTATGTGTAGTGTTTATACAATACTACAATATGATATGAACAGACCAGACTTACTATAAGGGGGCGTTTTCCAATCACTAGGACAAGAAATCACTTGTTTTTGGTTATCAGAAACTACACAAGCGCCACGTTTTCTTCCTGGTACTAATCCGGACGATGGGACTGGAAATGAAAGCCATTCCGCTATGTGGGAGAGAAGAGGTAGGAAAATTGTACATTAAGGGCTGGTTCCAGACCTCACAGACTAGCCAGACTTCTCCCTTTTTTACTTGGGAAATCTTAAGGCCTGATCCTGTGACCTAACTCAGTATCAAGTGAGCAGAGTGGTCTCCCTGCACCAGGTTCATAGAAGGTTACACTTATACAACCAACTCTTTCCGTGCTCGAAGAAGCAGGAATCTTCAGATCACTCCTCAATAGACAATCGCCTCCTATGAAATGACTCACTGCTCAGCCTCGCGTGGAACATTTAAAGGACGATTTGGGCAAACCAGCTTTAACTCCCTTCTCTAATTGTCATTAACAGGTTTCTGTAGATGCAAATGAGCTATTAATCACAAGAAATGAGTGGGATCTTGATTATTGGGAACTATTGACATTTTTGGTAATAAAACCGGGCACATGGAAATCCCTAATCATAAAGATGTATTTCTGTATTCAGCAAAGTGAGAAGACCCCACATCTCCCCTAATCACTGACCCTTCATGGTTGCACACAACGGATCTGCACTTTTCTACGTGTCACCCAGGAGAGTTATTTGTATTATAAATTATGGATGACGTGTAAATTCCCAATTACAATGTGACTTACAATATGTAGTCTGCCTGAACTGTATTCGGATACAGGAACATAAACATTGACACAGACACAAGGTGCTGTTGTGACCGATTATTTCCAAGATAAATGAGAGATAATAAGCATCTAATAACCTCTGCAAGTGAATTACAATCTGCAAATCAAGATATATGTAGCAAACACCAACTTCCCCTTTATGCAATGTGGTAAACCAAGCAACCACTTAAATGTAACAATGGCATTCAATAAAATATATAAGCATCAGATACTATAATGGCATTTAATAACACACAGCTAAAAACGGGAGGCACCGTATCAAATATTGTAAGGCCAGATACACAAACATGGGGGCAGAGTAACTCCAGCCCTGATCTATGTTCTATCATCACCAAGCAAACTAACAACTTATCCACAACTCACGGTTGTGCGTCA